>SSNP01000021.1:4181083-4257500 GCA_006937955.1 Pachypanchax playfairii
TTTTTTTTTTTTTTTTTTTTTTTTTTTTTTTTTCTCATTTTTATTTCTAAAAGTCTTAACACAGTGTTTTCCAATCAATAGAAAATGAGCTTAGATTTCACAGTTGGAATTATCGTGCTCAGCTGAATCACCCCAGTGTGTTGAATTCTCTCATCTCAGTGGAGATTTTATTGGTGGAGTTTTGGACCACAGACCTCTAACATGAAACCTGAGTCCAAGGACCCTATAAATACAGCTTCAGTGTTTTGGTTTTTGTGTCTTTAGTTGTGTGTTTTAATTTTCAGTGTAATTTTTATATCGACACAAATTGCTTGAATGACGCATCACTGAAAGATTTGGAAATTATTTAATCAGCCACAGATGATAAATTTACTGAAATAATAAAACCTTTATTGTGACACGTTGACATCCCTCAACAAATTTTATCTAATTTTGGGGCCCTTATGGATTAATATAACAATATTGGATTGATTTGAAATCTGAAGCTTTCCAGTGTAAGAGAGTCTTTTCATAGATATTTTAATATTTTAGCTTTCAAAACTTTTGTAAATCAAATTAAAGGTGAACACAGTAGATCTGTCCCATGTGATAACTTACCATCTTGCTGTTTCTGCAGCGCTTAGGGGCAAACGATCTAATGAAGTTGTTGCATACGCAGGCCAGTCATAAAAAAAAATAAAAGTGCTGTGTGGATTCTGGGTCAGCTCTTTGATAACTCTGTTTACTATCCCCTTGATATACATGACCTAATGTTAAATTTGTTCTGCCGTATGGGGGGAAAATATTCCGTTTTGATGTGGCTGCCTGCAGGAACATCCCAAAAATAGCATCAAACAACTGGCACAGTTTACTTAGATTTCACTATCTGCAATTAAGTACTTCCTGAGCTTCTAATGGTGGATTTATTTTAATTCTTTGTTTGATTATAAACAAGCATATCTGTTAGAGTAACATACAACAGAACATATTAATTATTCTTTTTGAGCTTTAATATCAGAACTCAATTTATTTTCTTAGGCAGATGTTTAAAAATGTATTTTCAGCGTTTGTGCTTTAAAGTTCCAAACAGTTGCTTTTAGATTTCTTCTTCAAAAGGCAAGATTGTCCCAAATCTTCACTGAGAGTGAATTAACATTGAACACATCACCCTGTGAAGGAGCAGAGGAGTGTCAGGATCATGAAGCACAGATGGCAGAAGCTGTGCTGCAGAGGCCTGGTGGGACTCTTCTGTGCTCGAGTGTTGTTACATGTCCTCGTTTCTCATTCCTAACCAGTTTCTGTATGCAAGGTTAGATTTTAAAAATAACCAATGTGATTGTTGGCTGCTTTCATTCAGCCAGCTGATGTGAAGAGAGCCTCAATTTTTTTTTTTTAAGTCTAAAAAAAGAAGCAAACGGTTGCTGTGGGCCATTTGATCTTCTGCATAATGTATTACTACAAGAAGTTTTGCTGGAGCTTCAATTAATCTTCTCTAACAAGAGCTTGGATTTTTATAGTAATCATTTAGATGCGTCTGCTGCTCATTTTTAAATCAAGTTGCATGATTTAGTAGCAGTTTTCTTGGATTAAGTTTCCACTAATTGCTTGTTAAACCTAAGAAATAAAAGATACAATGAAGGGTGCCATATAGATTTTATTTTAGAAAAAAATGGGACATATTTGGGTTAGTTACCAAACTCTTTTGGTTGAAAAAATGGGGTACGTGAACTATGAATGTGGAGATTATATTAAAATCCACTAAAACCTTCTGTTCATGGTAGTTAAATAATCCAATTTTTGGTGTAGAAATGTATGTGTGTACTTTTTGTTTTTTATCTTCAAGAGCATCACCTCCAGGACATTTTTTAGGCCTAGATGTCCCTTAAAGAAACACACATTGTGGATGTAATTTGATCTGCACTACAAGTTAAAACAAAGCAGGAAGTTGCTGTGCAGAGTCTGACATGACAAGCGCTCAGCCTTCACCTCTGACTCTATTCCGAGGGCTTTTTTTTGTGTGTGTACACGTGCAGTGATAGTAGAGCTCAGTTATATTGACTGTATATGATTTGTTTTTAATGAAAAGACATGTTTTTTTTAAGCTGTTTGCTGAATGATATGTGAGAATAGTAGAAGTGTTGATCAGCTCATGTTCAGTTAGATTCAGTCTGTGCTGATGGTGTGATAAACCATCATTTCATCCAGCTCTGCAGGTCAGGTCAGATCTATTTTTCCGGCTGCTAAGCCCCTTAAAAGCTCTGTAAAAAGCATGTTGTGTTACTATGACAACTGGTAACCATGAGCTGCTGTTCTAGCATCTTTCTGCACATGTCCAATACAATGATGCTTCTTGTTTAAAACCTGCTCTTCTTTTAAGAAACCTTTTGGTGTCTCATCATAGATATTAAGCCTCAGAGGTTAAAACCAATAACCCTCCAGTTTAAAACTTTTGTCTAAATATGGCCAGTTTTAGCTAAAAATATAAGTCGAGGCTTTTACAGAGTTGTGTACAAACAATATGCATGTTTGTATATGCATTTTTTGTCATTTAACTCTTCTGGTGTGTAAAAGTTAAAAATCACTGATTTTACCAAAAAAATGAGTAATTCCACCCATAGGAAAGACAATATTACCCAAAATTTTTTGCCTGTTGTCTTTCCTTTATGATGCAACAATAAAACCTTTTTTTTTTGCATTTGCATGTTTGAAAACATGAAATCATTTCCTTTAAGCTTCAGTAAATTTCCAATTAGTTAATTAGTTGATCCGTTGAAAAACAAAAACAACTCAATCCATATATTTTTTTTTTTTTTGAAAAATTTTCAGTAAGTTTAAAAGAATGATCTTTTCCCTTACACCCCCTCAGCTTTGGAGAGGAAAATGTCACTGCGACAGAGCAGAGACGAGCTCATCAAGAGAGGAGTGCTGAAGGAGATTTTTGAAAAAGGTGAGCAGATATTCATTTGTGGTCTAATTTAACATGGCAAGAAATTAGATTTTATTTTATTAGAAATTTAAAAAAAAGAGGGGAAGATATTATGATCTATAAAGACCCTGCAGATGTGTGAGATGAATAACTAGAGATAATCTTTCTTCACAGGACTTTTGTGGCATTTTATTGGTCTTTTTTTTTTGCCTCAGGGTGTAGAAAATACTGCACATCCACTGGTTCTTGCTAAAATGTGCAGAGAGAAGATAAAAGAACATGCAATCTTTCACGTATTAAAAAGTGCCGCTAATTAGGAGGAATTTGTTATGGCGGATGCTGGACGGGCTCTCATCTCAGTGAGTGAGATTAAAGATGGTGTGCAATCAGATTCTTTCTCAAGAATGTGCCTCAAGATTAAGGCTTTTTCAATGAATTCTGTCCACCTGCCTTCCTGCTTGTACAATCTGCTATGAGCTGATTAAAAAGATCCATGTTGTTTACTAGTCTTACACACTTTAGGAAAACTCCCTGAATCATACTCTAAGTTTTAAGTGCACTCTTTTGAAATGCAATCTTTTTTTCCTCTGTTCTAAGCAACCGTTGAATTCAGATCCTCGATGGACAGTGGTGTCTGCACTCAGGAGCCCTCTATAAAGACATCTATGGTCCTACCCACCAAGAAATCCGTCACTTATCCAGGCGACCATCAGGATAACCCGCCCAAGCCGCCGCTTTACCACAAGCAGCCCCCTGCTCTGCCTCCAAAGCCTTTCTCTCGGATCCCAAACCATAGCACAGGCAAGTCTGCTGAGTATTTACAGGATCAGCTGGAGGCTGCGTCATTATCTCAGACTGTCATAAACAGTCAGTGAGCTGCGGCTGCTTGTTCTTAATACTGTACCTGCATAGCCACATATGTTCATGGGATTATAGTAGTCTTATTAAACTCCCTGTCGGTGAGCTTAGCTGAGCGCTCTGTCATTGTCAAGCTGTCAGCATGGAAGAGGTATTACTTTGGCCTGATTCCCACCCCTCTGCATTGTAGCTGTGTTGGATCATTGATGATCTGCTTGTTTATTTCTTTATTTTTAACCTTGTGTTTTCTCTCCAGATTCTTGCCAGCCAGTAAAGTTGCCCTGCATGCCCGGTGGGAAACACTCTCCACCTCTGCCCCCTAAGAAAGTGATGATTTGTGTGCCTCCAGGGGGACTGGACTCCTCCCCGTCTCCATCCCCGAACCCCCTTAACACGTTTCCACCAAAGTGCGGCCCTCTACAGGGCATGCCGCCTCACCACGGCACGCTGCTGCCGTCTCAGCTCGCTGGCCTCTCCGGGTTTCACCAGAGCCACGGCCACCCGCTCCAGCTTCAGTACGGCAGCCTGCACGCCCCCAGCCGCATCATCGAAGAGCTCAATAAAACCCTGGCTCTGTCCATGCAGAGGTTTGAAAGGTTGGCAGCACAAACATCAACACAAACAGGTTTAATTACTGCAGAATAGGCCTCGAGTTTTAGTTTACTGCAGTGTTCAAAATATATATATATAGTGGTATTATTGAGGTCGCATCCTGCCATTTCTGTGACACTGCTGTACAGGTCTAAATCGGCACACTGCGTCTCAGGGCAGCATGGCCTAATTTTTGTGCAAATGTGTGTATGTGTGGGCACACAAGCACATGGAGTAGGCGTCCCTCCAGCAGTTGGCCTGACATAACATGACCAGCTGCTCTTGACAAGCTGAGTTTTCTTCGTGTTTTGGAGAAAAAAAAGGGGCACGGTAGTAGATTGGACATTATGTAACTTCTTACATTAGGAGCTCTCTTACACCACAGTTATTCGGGTGAGGATGAGGAAGTAATGCTCCTGTCAGAGCTCACAATTAGTCTGAAAGCTTGGACTGGTTGCATAACAGTGGCTCATCATAAGACGCTTCAGCTGGACTGTTATTAATCATTCTATCAAATATGGTAGCGGTTACCTTGTTATAGCTCATAAGTGAAGCTTTTTTTATTTACTGTTTTGAATTTTGCAAGCTGAATAATCTGTGTTTTGTTCAGTGAATTTCAGGGGATTGCGTAGGACTGCACAGACTTTTGTTTATTTAGTATTTAGACTGTGTCATTCAGCTGGAGTTATACAATACATCTCCCCTTCCTTTGTACTTGGATTAACAACCTACTAAGCTATCATTACATATTGTACCGTTTAATGTTTTAAGCCACTTTCAGTCCTTGGATTGAGAAGGCGTGTTGATGTGATTCCATCATGACTTTCGCCAAAGCGTCACTCCACTTATCTTTATATTCATTCAAACTTTTCTACTCGGGTTAAAAGGTTTATCATTGTTCATGTTTTGGACCAAATTTTCTAAAATGTTTAATCCCCTCTCGCCTTTCAGCTCTGCGCTGCTCGGTAGTATTCAGTGTGCGCCGCTGGAAAGAAGAGAAGTGCCGTCCGTGATAATCGACTATGAGGATGACAAGGAAAACATGCCCAGTGAGTCTGACTACGAAGATCTGCCCAGCATGTACAAAGACGAGGAGGATGACGTGGACGATGACGAGGATGACGATGAAGATGATGAGTCCATATTTACAAGTGAGGGGAAATGAGAGTTTAAAATGTTGATGCTTGAAAATGACAAAAACAAACATTTAAAAGTCTTCTCGTAAGTGAATTTATGATGTTACCTGAACTGATTACACAGTCAAGCTGATATGACAAATTCAAATCTTTTGTCTTGTTTTTTTTAAATGATTTGTCCATTTTTTTTTATCAGAGGCTTTTGGTTATGAATTCCACACTGGATGAATTATTTTTGTTTTAAAATTTTCAGAATTTTCCTTTTCTCAACTTTTCACTTCTTAGTTAATCAGTCAAAGCAAAAAGCCAAATTAAATGGTGTATTAAAATTTTTCATGCAGAAAGAGATACTTAAGAAATGTAATAAAGTAAAAAAAAAAAAAAAGATTTTTCTTGCACATAAGTGCGCACAAAAATATTTCTAATGTGAATTTCTGTAAATAAGCATAACATGGGCTCTTTAGTTTAGCAGTAACTCATCAAATGGTTTGATCACAGTGTTTTCTTGCTGGATTTTAGGTACCTTGGCCAAAAAGGTTTTACGAAAAGACTCCCTGGCCATCAAGCTGAGTAACCGTCCATCTAAACGAGAGCTGGAGGAGAAAAACATCCTGCCCATGCAAACAGATGAGGAGAGATTGGAGTCAAGGCAGCAGATAGGCACCAAACTTACAAGGTGAGAAGCTTGGAAGCGTTTGGGTGAACCTGAAGAGAAACTGTAATGATTCCTCTCTTCCAAACCAAACATTTTGTTTTATGTCAGCATGACTCGCACTGAAATGGATTTCTTTGTAAATGGCTTTTTCATTCTCGAATGTTTTTTTTGTTTTTTTATTCCACCTGAACACCCAATAAGGATAAATGCTTTATCTTGTTAAGGAGTCTCTGAAAATGGAGCTGACCTAATTTCAGTGATGCACCCTCCCTTCCTTCTCATCTTCTCTCTCTCTCTCTCCTCCTTCTTCTTCCTGCCTGTCTTCCTCCCTCGCTCACTGAATCACCACAGTGATGCATTTGCCAAACTATCTCCACCCGACTCTCCCAACAACAGCGCTGCACACGGGCCTTTCATACATTGAGATACTACACTGACGCTGCATGTGCAAAAGCAAACACATGACATTGTATTTACATGTCAAGTTTGTAAATGAGAAATAATTATTTAGATTTTTTCTGTTCTTTAAACAGGATTGAAATAGTCTTTTTTTTTTTCCCCTCTCTGCATAACATTGCAAGTTCTTTATTTTCCTTCGAATATGGATAAAAATAAAAGCCCATGTTGTACAATAATATATAAAATGTGGGAAATACGTTTAAATGGAAGGAGTATAATCAAAAGATGTGGACTCACGATCCAGTGTTCCCCACTGTGACTGAAACATAGAAAATGTTCTCAGAAGGCCTGTCGTCACATTCGCAGAAATACTTCATCCTTTTGCAAAGTGTCACTGAATGCATTATTTATTTATTTATTTAAAACTAGCAGCACTGTGTCCTGCAAAGTAGTTAATCAGAACTGATTGTTGTAATAACACTTTGGGTCAAGCTGAGCTCATTTCTGATCACGTATTCTAACAGGAAAAGGAAAATTTAAAAAGCACCTTAGAAAGAGATCCGATTTAATATTTAGTGAGTTCATTCAGTGAAACGTCATTTGTTATTTGCTGTTTTGATTAATATGGTAGGTGATTTTTTTATTTTTTTATTTATTTTTTTTTTTCAGTAGAAATGACCTTCGGCGAATAAAATAAAGTTCTTTCAGAGGTTTGACTTGCTTATCCTTGCTGGAACTGTCGGAATTTAGGTGAATAACATTCGGTGACTTTCCTGGCTCATCGTTTAACGTTGCTTTGGCAGCAGTTTTGTTTTGAAGCCACAACTCTTCATAGTCTCAAACATCCAGTGTACCTGTGTTTGTATGTGGTGGGTTGCTGTGAAGTAAACAAACACACCTACAAGGAGGCAGTGACATTGTCAGCATCAGATCTGGCTTGCTGTCGGCCGTTGCTTTTGTTCCAGATAAATTGGATAATTTTGAAAGAAGGCACATAAAATTGCTGTGAGCGAGTAAAAAGGAGGTTCAGGGACGTTTGCATGCAAAGCAGTGAAACTAAAACCAGGAGGAACATGATTTTAAGGTGATGCATTGGAAATGTAGACACTAGTAGAACCCACTAAAGTGAGTTCAGCAATGTAATACGAGAGCGTGCAAAAAAAATCGAGCTCTTTTCCTGCATCCTGATAAATGAGATTGAGATGAAAGAAAAGAGACGCGCATCAATTCAACATAAGAAGCCTGATGTTATTTGTCCAGCAGCTTCTTCCCATGTTGTTACCGAAGATGAGAACATGGCTTCCTTCTTCCCCGTTTCTGCCTGCGCTAATGCGTCCGGTAGATTTGAATGATGAAACTTCCAATAAGCATTTCAAGGTGTTTATAATCAGATTTGCCTCGTGCAGCATCGCAGGAGAGTCGCGACTGGATTTTACAGACTTTAATTACTGCGTTGCATCAGTGGATTATCTCAGAGTCATTGGTTGAATTGGAGATTGAAAATTGGGATTTGGGGGAATTCACATGTCAAGCTGTCATGAAGCAAGTTGAATAAAATGGAAGTTTAAATCTGTAAAAATAGTGCTGGATGGAAAAGGAAAGGCAACAACTGGCTGTTCTCTGAGCTGTACTTGAGGGAACAGCCTCGTTTATTGATTGCCATGTTTGGGTAAATTGGCAACTGTAAAAAGATGATCAGCAAAAATGTACAAATAGCTTGAAGCATGTGAGATCGGTTGGTATTAAATTTCTTATATACCAAGAAAACACTTCTTACATCATTTTACCAGCAGTGGCAGTTTAGGGTGTTGGCAAAAATACAAGTTGGGGTTCATAGATTTATGCTGTCGACATCAAATTCTAACTCTGTCATCCGCAGCCTCAGCAGAAAATGAACTTTATCAGATCAGAGCTCGGCTATATATTTTTAGTTTTAACTTTCCTTTTCAGCAGAATCTGTTCCCACCTCTGATTGGAGAGGAGCTGGACATGCTCCTTCTTTGTTGCAGCCAAATGTTTGACATGTGAATTTTAACATCCTTTAACTCTCACTGATCAAGATTTGCTGAACGTTTTATAAGAGCACATGAACATAAACCGAAGGTGATTTCTCCAAAATATCTTTATAAATCACAAAAAAACGATCCACTGTAATTTCCTGCTTCTTTTCATCAGGTGACACATATATGTGGCTGTTTGTAAAGTACTTAATTTTCGAAGTTTACTCCCCTCATGTTGCCTTTGATGTGCTGAGAATCTCTGTTTCTCATCAGGCGCTTAAGTCAGAGACCCACAGCCGAGGAACTGGAACAGAGGAACATCCTCAAACGTAAGACTTTTAACTATGTGGATTTAAGATTCTACCAAAAATTGTAAAAGCAACTTTGATGTCAGATTTTCACATGTGTTTTGCAGCCTTGCGCGTACATTGACTGTGCAGTAATTTGAGAGACACCGTGACTGACTCACATCTGTCGGTTTTTAATGTGAAACGTCGAGTCGTCTCATCCCGGGGAGACTTGTTTCTTTGCTCCGGCGCTCGCAGTATGAGAGAGAAGCAGCTCTGTTACCAGGGAATCTGCAGTTCTCACATCAAAGACTGGCTCACCAGCAGTACCTGCTTTTCTAGAGGCTCCTGCATGATGCACGCAGAGAGCATGGGGCGGGGGGGATAAGCCCATCACTCAAACAAACAAAAAAAAACCAAAGTTAGACAAACAGAACTAAGAGTTCTAGTAATCTAGAATGCGAAGCCACAAATTTGGACAAAACATATAATGGTGCGTTCACACCGGCTGCTTTGTCAACGTCAAGCAACATTCATAACGCTTCAAGTTTGTAGCTTGTAACGCCTGCCAGTTAGAACACATAGGCGTTGAAGCCTGACTGTTAAAGAGCGCGTAGGCGGGGCTTCCTTTGTTATCAGATGTTCTGAGCTATGGCGGATCATATAGAGAGAGTAGCTTGGGTTTATTTACTCCGTTTGTGGATACAGCCCATTCTTCAGATGCGTTCTGAGTTTGAGGAGTTAAACCATTTGCTCCAGGAGCTACATATGGATGAGGTTTGCTTCCAGCGCTACTTCCGTCTGTCCCGCGCCCTGTTTGAAGACTTCCTGCTTCATTCAGGTTACGTGCAGTGATGTCACTACGATGAGACACTCTGATTGGTTGACATGCCACTTTAAGAGCATAAAAAGTTCAGCTAGCTGAACTTCTGCGTTGCTCGCGTTTCAAGCTTCAACTCCTGAAACGCTTGAAAAGCTTTGAAAGTTGACGCTGCTAACGCTCACAAAGCGACGCAGAGACTCTCACGCTCCTCTGACGCTCCTCTGACGCTCCTCTGACGGACTCCACCATAGACTTTACATGTAAACTTGACGCTTCTGGCGTTGACGGTTGGGCCGGTGTGAACGCACCATAACACTCGCGTCTTTCTTTCATTTTGGTTTTTACTTGTTTGTCTAAGCTGGATGTCGGTAACATATTATTAATCTCTTTAATATGAATATAGGCCCAAATGGTCTTAGAAGATTCGAAAAGGAACAAAAACAACAATAAAACGACCAGTAATAGAAACTATTTTAGGCTGCGAAAAACCTCTTCAGTTTTAGTGTAAATCTAATGAGCCACATTATGCAAATAGTGTTTACTTGCTTTCGACAGCTTCTAAACATTACGGGAAAAAAGTCTGTAGACAGTACGCCACTTAATCCTCATGATTTTTATTTCTTTTTGGTGTGTTTATTTGGGTTTTACAGCTCGCAATGAGCAGGAGGAAATGGAAGAAAAGAGGGAGATAAAACGGAGGCTGACACGAAAGGTGAGTCTAAAATTAGCTCTAAAGGTGTAAACCCTATACCTCAAGCACCAGGTGTGTGTGTGTGGGGGGGGGGTTAAGAATCACAGCTTTGGTTTAAACCCAGTGACACATTTGTAGTGGAGAGTTGAATCCAGTGTGTTACTGAACTGGCGTTGTTCTGCTCAGGTGTCCCACAGGAATCACTGATGTCCTTGTAGTTCCTGCCCCTTTTAGCATGTTAGCTGCCAAATCTTCTGACCCCCCCGGAGAGGTGTTGACCATGTTCCTGTCGCTGTAAATTAAAGAGTAACACTTCCTCTTCACCTGCAGACACACTGCTTGTCTCAGCTCTCGGACTCCTGACACGTGTAGATGGGATAAAAATAGTTAAATAACCAACAAATAAACATATTTTTATGGTTTTAATCAATGTTTTAAATTAACAGTAAGATATCTGTTATTGCCTCAAATTCTGCTTTCAAAAATTAAATTAAGTTTTGTTAAAATTATGAGCACATGTTCTCCAAGTGTTATACAGTGAGTTTTTTTAGAGCCATGAAGGATACTGCTCTTTCAAAGAACTAACTATGTACAATTTCCAATGTTTATTATAGCTCCTTTAACATAATTTTGAAAAATTTCTTGAACTGAAAGCCTAACATTATGTGTTGTTTTTCCAGGGAAGAGATTTGGAAATTAAGCTTTATTTTTACATGTAACAAGCATGTGCCCAAGCTTTTGCTTGCTGCTGTACTTATATAAAATAAAAAGTTATTTTTAAGGTAAGAGAAGTAGATTGCCCAATAAAATTATACTTAGAAAATCCTAATCATTGTGCTAAGCTGGCTTTTGATGAAACGTTGTCCACAATTGATTAAGTGTCACATTGTATTAATTAGAAAATGTTGTTTGCTGATTAAATGGGAGGCCTGTTGTGGTGTTCTGTCTTTTCATTAGAATCTTTAATCAGAGCTTGTAGCGGTACAATGTGACTGTTTAAATTCAGCTGAGCAAGACAGTTACGCTTTCTTAGATTATATGAATTGTGTTTAATGAGAATTTGATACACCATGAACGAAAATGTAAAAACACTTGTGCTTTTGTGCAGAATGTCAGAGCACCATTATCTCGACATTCCTGCAGAAAAAAAACGAGCTTAAACATTAAATTTAGTAAGAACTATAATCTAGCAGGTTCAGATGGACCTTTCTGTTCCATAACTTTAATTATATGTATTTTTTTCTGATGTTTCCAGCTGAGTCAGAGGCCTACTGTAGAAGAGCTGAGACAGGCTAAAATTCTCATCAGATTCAGCGATTATGTGGAAGTTTCAGACGCTCAGGACTACGACAGGCGGGCAGATAAACCATGGACTCGACTCACAGCAGCTGATAAGGTTAGTATTACTCCGATTATTAAAACTGAGGTATACTCATAATCCTTCCTATTCTGTTCTCTTTAACACCATCAGGCTTCTTTTCCCTCGTCTGTGCTTATGTGACTCAACCGTTAACGCGAGAAAACGTCGGTTCAGTAGGACGAGATGTTCCTCGTGTCTTTTAGGGTCCAGTTCCACCTCAGCTGTTTTGTTTGTGAGTAAGCAGTCCTGCTGTCGAGCGATCTACCCCCCTGACTTTTAACGAGGTCTTGACGATTGCTGAGCAGATCTTCTGCTTCGTTTGCTTTGATGACTCTTGGCTCAGAGCACTCCAGGTCACACCTGAGGAAGACTTGGGGAAAAAGATGCTCAGGAATCAGCATTTGGATTATGCAACAAACTTTACTTACACAAGGGAGTAATTGGATAAGACATGCCTCAGGACCCCTAACCACATCACTTCTTTGCTGATGTTTTTTGTGTGCGCGCGTCCTCCTCTTTCCACCCAGCATAGAATTTAGTTTGTTCTGCTGTCATCAGTACTTCCTCCCCTGGGCTAGAGACGTCTCCTTGAGTCATCCCAAAATAGTGAAAGCAATAGCACGACCTTGCTGGGTTGCTGTCATGCATGATATTTTAGATGGCTCCCTCAGTATACTATATTTTATGTCCTGAAGCCTTCCACTGCTCCAGAACTTCCAACTGAATGGCAGTTATCCACTGGGTCTTCTTCCTATAAGCATTCAGTGATTTCATTCATGGAAAACGGGCTTGGTTTGAGCTCAAAAAACCTTTTTATACAGAAAAAGGAAATGGTTTTAAAAAGTGTTAAATGAAATTAGGGCTGCACATGTCACCACAGCACCTCCTACTAAATTGATCAACATACTACAAGCCTTAAAATGCCTCTTAAATCTCAGTTCCCTGCTATAAACAAGACGGTATGTAAAAAACAAAAAAAAAACACAAAGAATGGCATGCATGCAGTGAGCTGTCAAGAACAGGGAGGATATTGGGTCTTCTGATGTCTCTGAAAATTCAAACGTTTTCCAGTAACCTGAAAGTCACAATGAAGGTTTGAGGCATGAGGACTATATCTGCTTGATTCAAAGTTACTGAGGAACTTATCCTGGAATCAGCCATGGGTTCTGTTTGAATATGTCAATGGATAATCAAGCTGCTAACATCAGAGCAGGTCATCAGGAGTTACCGCTGTTATGCAAAGTCAAATTTTATGAAAACCATTTAGATCACATTTTACAGTGTGATGTTGCCAAAATGTCTTTCTACAGTAATGAGCAGCGCTCTCTGTGACTAGTTTCTTACTATGCTTATGCTTGTGTAAACCTTCATGACATAATGACAGAAAAAAAACAAAAAAATGTCTTCATAATTTGACTAAAAACTTACTGTTGTCTCTAGAGGGAAAACTAAAGGTTCTTCTGATACGATAAGAGAACTCAGCAGAATCCTTCATGGCCTTGAGATCATTGTAAATAATGCATGAAGTGTACAAATAAAAAAAAAAAGTAGAGGCAGCGTTTTGTGTGTTAGTTAAGCCAATGCAACTTTTCTCAATCTTTCTGTTTTTGGGGGGGTTCTCTGCAGGCAGCTATCAGGAAAGAGCTTAATGATTTTAAGAGCAACGAGATGGAAGTACACGAGTCCAGTCGTCATTTAACCAGGTAACGAGCCCAAAAATGAGTTTAGATGTGAACATCGCCACACAAAATCTTAGTTTTATAATGTCCTCTGGCTGTAACTAAGTGTGTTTGGTCTGTTTTGTATTATTAGGTTTCACAGACCATAGTAGACCACAACTGTCTGAAATGGTATCGGACCTGGATGTCTGCTCCACTGAGAACCTTAAGTGCTGGACTGTAAAATGGTGCCCGCCTCTAAAGAAAAAAAAAAGAAAGAAAAAAAAAAGGCCATGTCTTCTGAATTGCCTTTTCAGGACTTTACACATCTGAGTCAGTACTAAATAGTACAGCCTCACACTGGTCAGTCTCCTGTAGTAGCACAAAAAGAGTCCAGTTAATTCACCTGACCCCTGTAAGGAATTCATCCACCTGTCATTTAAACCTCTCCGCTGAGCTCTCAGACTACCGGAGATTGGACAGCCGAAGAGTCCTTTTGATGGAGACTTGCAGCAAATCTACTTTGGTTCATCACACGTCTCAGTGGACACGTTTTTAATCCCTCTCCTCACTATTATGCTGTTAGAAACTCCTGGGTGGTGGAGAAGAGTTGATTGTTTTGAAGCTCCATCTTTACAAAGAAACAGCAGGGAGGAGGAAGGCTTCCAACACTGGAACCATGTGAAATGATTTTTTTTTTTTGAATTAGCGTTTCTTAGGCCATAGCGCCCCCTGGAGTTCTTTGTGTGATTTATTTGTAGTCTCAACTCCTCTCATATGTGCAATTCAAACTGTACCAGCGATGCTGACATCAGATTGCTAACTGTGAATTTGAGGGTCTGGATATTTCCCACACTCTCTCCAAATGTACATTTTGTTAATACAGAAGAAGGAAAGGTACATTTAAAAAAAATATTGTAACATTTAAGGTTTTATTTGTCTCATACATTTTATGTAAAATTTGCAGCTCTCAGATATATTCTGGTTTTTAGAGCGTTACTCTAAATGTATCATTTTTTTATATATATATATTTGTTTGTCAAACTTTATCCTTTGTGTCAAGGCACTAGGGTCCTAAACTCTTAGCTTACATCTCTTTATGCATTCCACGGCTTTGAACTGTGTTACTTTGAAAGAGAATATCGAGAGATGGCTCACTACAAGTTTTTTTTAATCATTTTTTTTTTTAATTTCTGTGTGTATATGTTGTTTTTGAAATGTACAATGTAATTCACACTTTTGTACTTGCGTTACTCAAGCTTTTGATAAAGCAATAGCCTGTTTTTAGAAAAACAGTTTAACAGCAAGCAAATCCCCACTTTTTTTTTTTTAAACAAACCCAATTCTAAAAATGTTGGGCTGCTACGTATAATAATAAATTAAAGCAGAATGCAATGTTTAGCAAAGTTCATAATCATGTTTTTTTTTTTTTATCCTTAAAAGAACATATCAGATGTTCAAACAGATGTTTTACCATTTCACAGAAAATATTAGTCCAGTTTAAATTTTATAGCAACAACACATTTAAAAAAAGCTGTAAAAAAGGAAACAAAAAGCTCAAAGTAATTAGAGAAACTAGTCGGATCATTTAAGAGGGGCAGAGCCGCTCAGATGTAAAGATGGGCAGAAGTTTATCAAAACAGTCCACGACAAACTGCATCTAAATTGTGGAGCAATTTGAGAAAAATATTCATCAACATAAAATTGTGAAGATACTACCATCTACAGTGAAAAATATTAAAAGATGAAGAGAATTAGGATGAATTCACATATGCAAGGGACTAGGTGCATTAAAACAGGCTTGATATATGACATCACTGACTCACTTCTAGGTATGTCTGTCAACACAGTTTTCTATGTGATCCACAAAGCCCATTTAAAAGTGTTTCAGGCATATAACAAAGAATCAATTTATGAACATGATCCAGAAACACTAATGTCGTCTCTGAATGGAAAACCTTTGCATAGTCCAGTTAAACACAATTTTAGGATTTGGTGTCCTGCAGAGTACAGAGGAGATCATTTAGCCTATCTGTGGATAGTTTTTAAGGCTTAATTTCCAGTGGTATGCAGTTAGTGCCCACTATGTGGGCTGGAGATGCTACACAATGGTAGCTATCACCCTGCTCCAGTTCGTTTTGACATGTGTTGCTGCCATAAAGGTCAAAATGAGATGATATTTTCTATTAAATGGCAAAATATTTCAGTTTTAATATCTGATTTGTTGTTTATGTTCCATTGGAATAAAATGTGGGTTTATGAAATTTGCAGATAATTGCGTTCTGTTTTAATTTCCTTTTTACACTTTCCCAGTCTGTTGGTCAGCCAGTCCATTTCCCACTTTGGTTGCTTATCTCCAGCTGTCATTGGGTTAGAGGCGGCATGGCTCCCCATTTTTTTTGGAATTGGGGTTGAATTTCTTTAACTGCATATAAAGAATGACTGTATTTCAGTGTGTTACATTGTATATATTGATTTGGAAAGGCTTTTATTCCAGAGGGCTTGTTCAGTATTTTTTTTTATATAAAACCATATACAAATCTGCCTCCAAAGCTTATCCAACACATTCAGACAGGATCTTATGAAGGTATAATTGAATGTGATGCATTTATTTAACATGAAGGGAACATATATTTTAATGCAGTCTCTGACTGAACATTTGTGAAGATTTT
Organism: Pachypanchax playfairii; assembly: GCA_006937955.1. Lineage (NCBI taxonomy): Eukaryota > Metazoa > Chordata > Actinopteri > Cyprinodontiformes > Aplocheilidae > Pachypanchax > Pachypanchax playfairii. Next base: position 4,197,119 of record SSNP01000021.1, read on the forward strand.
TACTGCTTGAATACTTTGCACTGTTAAGTTTTTTTTTCCTCAAATGTGTAAATTATATTATCTGATAGCTAATCCCACACCAATGCTCACATTCTAAGGTTTATGTGCACAGAATGTTTTTACCATTTTTTTTTATTATTTCATTTTTGTATTCAAGTGTTTTACTTTAAAAGTTGCAACATGGAAGAATTTTCAAATAAAGAAATATAGTACAGATAAAACACTGTTGGACACTTAACCCTCAAATCTGCAAAGAAAGAGGGCTTGTCAAATTTTCAGTAATAAATAATGAAACCTTGGAATAAACAGCATAAATTTGTTTGAACTGTACTGTTTGTATGTGCCAAAAAAGTAGGATGTTTCTGGCCAGTTTCTTGTCCAAACTTGTACCCATTAAGAAATAATTTTATTTAGCCATCTAGGATTCAAGAATAATCCCTTTTCCCGCTAATCCACAGGTTCAGAACAATAGAGCATTATTAGAATGGATTTATACAATTTTCAGCTTGTAACTGGGGTCAGTGAACTGAGTATGAGGTTTTACATTTTGCTGGAATCTGTGAACATGAATTCAGCAATAATCTTGTTTCCTTGAATTAACTGGCAAAGCAACTGAAAGTGGGCCTTTTTTTAACGTTTCTGTGATGCAGAATTCCATGTAAGGAACACATGCCAATTAAAGTCTATTTCTGAATGCATTTAAACTGTGTGTATCATTATTTATAAGATGATCACAGCTTCAGTCCAGTTGTGTCAAATACTTGTGATATTTAAATTCTGGGTTTAATCTGGAAAACGTACAAGTGACGGCAGTCTATTGAACCTTTCCAGAGTGAGAGGAAGGCATCTCCAGGCCAGATATACAGCATTAGAATTGGATAGCCATTCTTACAATACTTTTACTAAAGATTAGGCTACTAAATACTACATCTATTGTATGTTAAAAGACAAAAATAAATACATCTGTTGTTCATATTTTCTGTTTGTTAAATAATTAAAATGGTTCTTAATCACGTTTCCAAAAATGTTGCCCCTGTGGTGTTGTATTCTCTACTGTGAAGCATTGTGTTGAGCCGAAAAAACTCAAATTGTCTGACTTGGATGGAGTAACACAGTGAAAAAGATCAGCACTTATGACCTCAAGGGACTTTCTTGTCACTTTGAGCACTAAAAATCCCTGAAAGTGCAGGAAACTTGAGGACACACTTCAGTGAACCATCAGGTTGCTCTAGCTTCGAAGCAAGGTAAGAACTAGCGTGATGACAGTGAAAGATTTACCCTAACTGAGCAGAAGAGTGACAAAGTGGAGTACAACTTGGATGTGAGGACAGACAGATCTTAATTTGTATTGTCTGTCTTAAAAGAACCTGGAGTAGATGAAGGCATGGAACAGATTTAAAAAATTGTAACTTTTTGTGTCAATAGGAGTGGTCTAAGAGTTAAAACAAATCTCAATTAGCCTAGTGTGTTTTTAATTAACAGGTGATAATTTTACAATGTTTGATTGCAGAAAGATCAATTTAGTAAAACTCTATATGATACATGATTTTAGAGGTGCTTTTGATAAACATTTAAATTCCAGTGAGTAACACTCAAAATGTTTCACTGTAAAGTCTCACAGTCATTTTGAACATGGTTATAACTGTTATGCTATTTTGTCCACTAGATGGCGTAAAATACTTCAGAATAAGCGGGACTCGTCTGAGCCGGTTTGCATATGGCCTTGTGAAATGGCGTCCTGATGAGATGGTGCCGAAGTTATTTCTCTCGTCGCTACTAAATAAAGTAACGAGACTTACAGTCAAGTTTCATTTAGCCTTGGTTTTTAAGTTAAAATGCAATGACAGCACGCAACTGAAACAAGTCTTGTATAAAGCCGCGTGCAGAATAGGGAACAACAAAGTTGCGTTGCTTCACGTATTCAACAGTTGCTCTAGCTAGCTCATTTTTAAAACTACGTGCACCTCTTAACACTTTCATGTTTGTGTTTTATTTTTATTGACGTACTGATGCATACAACTCTGCAGCACACTGAGCGGACGTGCTTCAGTGAAACGCCAAAACATTTTATAGGAGCTATGTTTACGCCTCTTGCCTGTTTGCCACCCTACTCAACTGACTTTGGTATAAGGAATTATGGGAAATGTAGTTCTGACTCGTGAACTTCAGAAAGCGGAGATTTTCCAACGTTCTTTGGCTGCAATACATTTCCCAGAATCCACTGCGTTGTTGTTAGCGACCCCATCTTGTAGCCTCCTCATGAATATATATCAGGCAGTATTTGCGTAGGAAGTCGGCCGACGTTCATTTCATATTCCAACACGGTGTTTCTGGGCCGCACAGCGCAGTCACGTCTCCGCCCTGATCTGCCCCTCGGCGCCCAGCCTCTTCCCAGCGAATTTAATCAGCAAAATGTTTTTTAGGGGCAGCGGAGAAGACTTCGAAAGGGAAAAGAAGACAGGAAGTGAATGACAACTAGAGAAATAACTAAGCAACACCGCCCACCTGGCGGACATTTATCACGGTGGGCACTCATTACGGCTTTTAAATGTAGAGCTTTAAGGAATAACCAACTGCGCACTGATCATTTTTAAGAGTGGGGGACTTCTTATTGGCAGAGATGGAAAGTGTGCAGGCTGCCGCTGAAGATGGACCGTCGGATGGAGGCGCGATCAAGTTAATGAAGAAGCCCAGTGGACTGACTGTCGCCCGGGGGACTCCAGCGGATGATGGCGGTGGACGGTTGGCTCCCTCCCGCGTAGAGACGAAGAACGGGAACAGTCTTTCTCATTCCGCTTCTATGTCTGGGTCTAGTGCGTCAAACCAAGCTGTGGCGTCTAATGGCCGGGGCTCGTCTGGCAACTCCAGCTCTCTCCTGTTGAGACGGCGGCGCTTGAAGAGGAACCTCTCCGCCTCGGCGGCAGCCGCCTCAGCTGTCACCGCCGCTTGCGGCGCGAAGATGAGCTCGGCCCTGTCCTCTGCGTGTTTACATACACGGAGTCTGGATAGGAAGACCCTGCTAAAGCACAGACAGAACCTGCAGCTGCAGCCATCAGATCGCGAGTGGGTGAGAGCCGATCTGCACCGGGGTTGCATACATGTTCACGACAGACAGACTTATCCCAGGCCGGTGCTTTGCACTATGGACACCACAGCCGGCGAGGTGGCGCTCAGACTGAGTAAACTCAGCAGCAAGTCCCACTCCGTGATGCGCATTTTTTGTAAAGATAGCTCAAAGACTGACCAAAATGGGAACTGCAACATGAATTTTGAATACAATAATAATTCATGCCAGGTGAAAGGGGACTCGAGCATAAAATGCAGCCACCTGACTTCATTAGAAACAGCAGAATTACGAGGCCATCCCAGTGACAGGTTGAGGCTGCTGCTAATGGAGAATGCAAATGAAAGACAAAAGCAACAGGAAGTTGATGGAAAACTTTTCTCCCCGGAATCAGAGTCGCAAGATAATATAACCTGTTCTCTGTCAGATTTGAACTCCAACATGGACACCCCTAATGATGATGATTCTGAGCACAGGAATGGCGTGGACAGCTATGGATTAAACTCTGGCTCAGACGTAGAGAGCAGTGCATTCGATGACCTGAGCTCTGGGGCCTTGCTCAGTGAGCACAGAGACTCCCTGAGTGATGACATGATTCTGGGAACTGAAGCATCCATCCTCAGTCCCTCATTTGATAGTGCCACCGAGGGCCATGACATTTATGGAAGCTCCTCAGATGAACTGGAGCTCGACTGTCCTGTGTCTAGCTCAGCCATGGACTCTGCCTCACAGCATCACACTAATGGCCTAGGTGTTGTCACTGCCAGCTGCAAGCAGTGCGACATAGGACATTTAAATGACATCAAAAATATGGAGCCAGGTAGCAGATTCAATACACACAGTCTGGCCAGTCTGCCATCCAGCAGCAGCGCCGGCTCATTGTCAAGAACCTGTTCTAATGAAAATACACCTGACATTCAGAATCCAGACTGTGGGCAAGGTGCTGTAAAACTGACAGGAAACCAAAATGGAGATTTCTGTGATTCCAGCCCAACGCTGTATGTTCAGCTGCATGGTGAAGCTGTGAGGCGTCTTAGCCCAGATGAGAGGCCTCTGCACATCCAGACTGACTTTCTCTTTAAGCTTGGATTTAAGGATCCTTGGAGAGTCCAAGAAGAAGGGCTTAACACAGAAATTGGCTCCTTGTTACGTTTTTATACAGGTAACAATGATACTTTCAGATAATTTGTGATGTCTGTTGGAGTTCGCTCCGAAGCTTGTTCAGGCTGTTTTATTGCACATCGTCTACTTGCACAATATCTATTTTATAGTCCAGAGCCGTAATATAAAGTTTATAACAGGTTGTTGACCTGTATCAGCGTGAGACAAGTGCAGATGCGTGACATGCAATGCATAGAACAAACAAACAAGTCCCTTCCACTTTCATTGAGATGTAATAAGACCTTCACAAGGAGGATGAGCTTGTTAATTATTAATTGAACTATAATACAGTTTAGAGAGCTATTATTTAAGGCTTGTATGCATTGTGGCACAAGTGGGACTATGGTCTACAGGTTGTTTAGTCTAAATCTATCTTGCATCAGATACTTCCTCTAATTAATTTGTGTATTTTAGGGTTCTTCCGATTTTTTAACTGTCTTTGCTCCCATGGTCACCCATGACATTGCCACAAAGCATTCACCACAACTTATGGTGCACAGACATGGGGGCCCTTTCCGGCTTTTGGTCCATTATCATCCAAATGAAAGGGCTGAATGCCTTTGTGGTTGGATGGAGAATAGAGGAGGGAGCAGGGAGGACCATAAACCTCCTCTTTGGATTTAGTGAATTTTGGTCATTGAGATGCTACACAGTGCCTGTCCTATTGGCACCCAGCACAGCTACTGTCACACTAACTGCCTGCCAAACTGGGTTAACGGACTTCACCAAAGCTTAGGAAGGCCCTTTCTCCGCGTATTCCTCTGCCTCCATCAGTGCTGTTGTGGGAAGTGAAATTAGGGGGTGGTAAAAATGTGAGTCTGTTGGGGATGTTTGATTGGGTTGTGTCAACACTTTAACAAAAGTGAGAAGCTCTTCACTTCATTTTGTCAGAGGTGTGGAACTTGAGATTTGTTGAAATAGGAGCTGAAAATTGTCTGATTCATTCACATTAACAAATTATTGGTTTCATCAAGAGCAGGCTTGGTTCAGCTGTGAAATATCCCACAGTCCACCATACGACCAGTATAACCTCATGAGTGATAAGAAATGTCATCTTGAGATATCCATGATATAGCAATGCAGCACATTAATGCTTCTTAGCCCTCATAACAGGAAGTATTTAATATACTCAAACATTTTTGAGTGTGAGAGCAGCCTTGGCCTTTCTAAGATAATTTAATACATGACAACAGAAGCTACTTAAGAACTTCTTAAACTAATGAGGTAGGAACTATATAATAGAACTACACGTGTATTTTAGCAACAACCAGATAGACTTTCAAGACAGTATTTTGTAAATGACACATTTTACGAGCAAAGCTGGAAACACAACAAACATGTTTCCATATTTAAAGCAAAAACACACCTCAGAGTTTGAACAGCTGATAAAGACACACGAGGACGAGTCACGCAGCTAGTTATTTATGATTCAAAAGTAAAGAAATGACTCAATCATTCATCAGTTGCACTCCGTATGACAGCAAATTCAAACCATGAATGGAAATTAAGGATGCAGTTACATATTGGTCTTCCAAAAAAGCTGGTCTGTCAGTTGATGTTGGCATTTCTACAGGTTTTAAAAAAAACTAAAATAAAGTTTTATTAGGTGACAGGTGCAGGCTAGTAAAGAATTCGGATGGGGAAAGAACACTATCTACATGACTTTGGTGGTTTATTTTGACTAAGGGGTATATTTACTTTAGTTGTGTCAGACTTCTGTTGTGGGTGTCTTGTAGCAATCACAGATAAAATGTTCGGTGCTGCTTTAAAAAAATCATGTAAATGTTATTAAAAATGTCTTTAAGATATGGCAATGTAATTTGATTTCATATCGACCACTCATACTACACGTTTTGCAAGAATAATTAAATTCCAATGGCATCATGTGGCAGGTTATGTTAGCATTTCCACTGAGGCCCATATGGATAAATGTGCATTTAGATTAAAAAAAAACAAATCAAATGAACCTTAAATTATTCTGGGCGGTCAGCTATGACGCTGCTGCAGCAGACGCTAGTGTCTGGAAAAATAAATAAATAAGAAACAGACTTTATGATGCATTTCTGACGCCAACACCTCTAACTCAAGTTTCAAGTTTATTTATTTATAAAGCGCCAGTTCACGACAAAGTCATTTCAAGGCACTTCACAGAAAAATCAACCAATTAATAATAAAACATTTCCAATCTAAGAACCAGCCGATTGGGTTGAATTGGTAATTCAGCGCAATCCCCCATCCTGAGCAAGCACGATTGGCGACAGTAACTCCCTTCTGAGACGGCTTAACAGTGGTCACCTGAGCTGTGCTCCAGCTCACCCACAGCCAAGAACACCACTCAACACCCAGGCTGCAGTCTCCACAAGAGGTCCACCTCTCAGCCACTTGTGTGACAGGACAAAACTGAGCACTTTAACACAAAAGCATGCACACACACAGCTTAGTCCTGTAATGTGAATGCAGTGCTCACAGCCTTGTGACATGTCTGCTTGTGAAGAATGTACGCTAGAATGTTTGGCATGTTGGCTGAACAGGAAGTTGAGGAAGGCGGATTGTGTGGGTGGGTGGGTGGGGGCAGTCGTTGCTGTGTGCTGACACATGTGGAGCTGACTTTAGATGGTTGTACTACACAGAAGGGGAGATAGCGCCAGGCTCAGCTGACTTTCTGGCTGACCCTGATGCACAGCTGCCACAGCTGTAGATCTCAGTCACTCTAAAGGCCTTTTTGTCTTCATGCCTGTATATGCCAAATGGCTTTTGATCCAGGAAGTCCAAAGTTCAAACTACGCTTCATTCGCTTAGTTACCCAATCAAATACTAATTTTAATAGCACCTTCATGTTAAGGCAGTACGCCACATTAGATTGCTAATATTTGTGACAGATGAGGGTCTCAGGGTGATTAAACATACAGGACAATGATGTGAAGAGGAGGTTAAGTCATGAAGTTGCCATGGCGCAAAATGCCAGATCATCAGGACTATGCCAAGACCAGTTTGACTTTGAAGAGGTCAGGTCATATTTGAGCTCACAGATTCTGCAGTGGCCAGATGAAAAGACACACATTGTCTCCCCACACACACACACACATGCACATGTACAGAAGGCTGCCTAAATCAAAGGGCTGCTGTCCTCTTTGGCAGGCTGATGAGGGATCCTTTCAGAACTGTCCACACAGGAGTCTCTTGTAATGGCTGGCTAGCTTTATTAAAGTAGAAAAGAGAAAGAAACGTGTAAAAAGATATTAATTGTAAAGCATTAGAGTTGCAAACAGGCCCAAAATGTAACAACTTTATATATAATGCAGAATATATGTGGTTTAAAGAGGTTTTTCTAACTGTGCACTGAGTCACAGTTATGGTTTAATCACTCGTCTTTGTAAAAAAATAAAAGCTGCATGCTTGTGCTCTAGTGAGAGGAGAGCCCCAGTTCACCAAATAATGAAGACACCCCCTGCTTGGATGGTTGTATTTGTGTACCCAGAGGGAGTTTTTAAATAGCTGAAACTAAAGCTATTTTAACATTTTATGATTCTTTCCCAATCGCAGTTCATTTTAAGAATCCTACTGAATATCAATAAAATCTTTAGGAAAATTTTGTTACGAAAGCAAAAGAAATACATATGATTATTATGTTTTTATTATATAGATAATCTCCACTAGTTTTCACTTCTTGCAACCTATTTTTTTTTTTAAAGTTATTTAAAAGCAGAAGTGATTTTATTTCACATGAAAAGAAAAAAATACAGCAAGCTGATAGTTTTACTTAAAAATAAATGACTTCCTTTATGATTCTAACAGTGGGTTCAGGAGATTTTTCTAAAGTCTGTAATTTAAAGCAGTAAACATGGCTGGCAATTAAAAAAACTACATAATTTGTAAATGAAAATATAATAAAAATTGGTGAGATTTGGAGGTAATATGTGGTAGTTTTATATCATGTAACATATACATAAACAAATGTGCTGCAGATTTCAATATAAAATGAGTTTAAATTTAGTCTGTGTGCTTTTGTTAAACTTAAAAATCTGTGCTGAAAACCAGCAAGGTATACCTGTGTACAGATGAACCATTTACAGCTCTGTACTGAGAGCAAGGCTCCAATCATCATTGATCAGATGATATCTGCTCAGTGTGAAGGTCAGAGCGTCGCTACAAACATGCTGTAGGTTTGAAACTGATTATGGTTTTTGGATGAAACAACTTGTTTTTGATTTAGTGTTTTAGTCCAGTGTTTCCAGACAAAACATTTAAAGAGAATAGCTCTTTCTTTATATGGGGACTTATCGGGTCCATCATGATCAAAGTTGTCAAACCAATGAAACGTATCAAAAGCTCTGAACCAACAAAACACACTTTAAAGCAGTACTGAATAACTTTTAAAACTTTAAGCTACAGTTTTGAAACTTGTCTAAGTGGATACTCACCGAAAAACATGTTTAGCTTCATATTAGACACTCTGTGCGCCTCCGATGGCTTTACAATAGACTAAATAACTTCAGTAATTCAGGTCGCAGCCAGAAGTGGTGTTCTGATGATTTATGCTGCCCTGTTGAAAAATGCCGCTGTCGTACGGATTGACAACTTATTTCATAACAAGATGTCATTCAAAGTTACTTCCCTGATATTTTCATTATAAAAGCCCTCTGGGTCCACATCAGCCATTGTTGGGTCCCTCTTCTTTGGGTGTGTCCAAAAATTTGCCTGTCGCTCTGACAATGCAAAGAAAGTAAAAATAACATAATGTTTAGTGTTCCTGTCCTGGGAGAATTTATTTGATAAATAAAATGCATTTATGGAAAAATACAGAAACAAAAATAAACAATAAATCTGTTTATTCAAGTCAAGACTGTGGAACGGCACATGTGCAGAAGGACTTGGTAGCACATTTCAACAGGTAGCATATTTCAACAGAACACCCGTTTGAGCAACGGACCTCTGAGACACGGCTGTGGAAAAGTTATTTAGTACTGCTTTAATTAAATGAAGTGAAGCAGCGTCATCAGGCGTGTGACAGTGGTGTCACTCTGCTTTGGGAAGAGTGGCAAAAGCTCTAAAGCCTTGGTATCATTTACCCTTCACTAACTATTCAGTGCATATAAAAAAATAAAGATGTTACATCACATCTTAATTATTTGACAGATATCTTTAAATAGCTTAGTTTCATATATTGCTCTGACTGCAATGTGGCATTTGATAGCTTTAGACATTGAATTGTAGTTTTTATTTTTGTACAAAATGTTTGGTAAATATTTTCGGCCAAAAAAGGACAAAAAATATGTTTGTGATTCAGCTGGTTTACATTAAGTGCAATAGTATTTGGCTTTTTTTGTTAAAATCAGGAAACATCTGGGGATGGTGAGGCGGTTTGGGATGGAAGGAAGAAGGTTTTACGAAAACTATCTGCTACATATCCATTGATTTCAAGATGTGGTGTCGATCACAAGTAAAAGTAATGACCACAGGCCTAAAAAGTGCCATTTCTCTTTCTTCACTCTGTTGTGGATTGAAGCTGATGGCAGTTTTGCCATCCTTCATCCAGTTTTCCAGTTTATTCCCCAGTTGCTGTCATTGTTCCAGAGTGAGACGAACTTGAATAGCAGATTTGTTCATGCAGAACAAAATGATAATGCGCATAATGGCTCTGGTTTAAAAAAAATGTTTCTGCCAATTATCAAATGAGTAGACCTTTGCACATTTAACTGATTGGTTTCCGAAAATAGTTTTATTTTTATGACTGTTTCTGCACCGTTGTTTTCATGAACAAACATTCGCTTATTGGTTCACTGTTATCGAATTCATATAATGCCTCGAGCTGAAGCAGCAACTCTACAGCATCTCTGAATGTTAAAAGTTATAAAGAAAAGAGATTAAAAGGGAACCTGAAGTCCTTATTTTCTCCTAAATATTTCTGTTTATCACTAAAGCTGCTTGTTTCACTATTATCTTATCTAATACATAACAAATGGATGTTTCCAACACTATACATGGAGTGATACGTATTATAATTCAAATTAGAAATATATTTTTGAATCACAGGTTTAGGGACATTATTGGTCCAATGCAGGTTGACTTTCAGTATTATAATTATCAGTGTTTTACATATAAGCTAACGTTATCAGTTTGAAATTATGTTAGATAGCTAAGGTAGTTATATAATTACACTAAGCTTTGTTAAATCTCCGTTCAGAAATATAATCTTTTCCGTCTTACCTCGGGAACTGTCTGAGGAGGCGGCAGCGGCGGCCAGTGGCGTGATGACTTAAATGAACTCTGCAGGGTTTAAAGGCTTAATGAAGCTCCCAGCTTTCCCCAGTAGGCTCTGTGGCAGCTATTAAGCAGAGAACCACTCGCACTCTTCTTGTCTGTGCCATGTCGCTCCCCTCCGTACAGTCAGCGCGCCAGATTGCTCCCACACTCACACTCCGTTTTCTATGAAAATCTTTTTCCAACACAGAAGAGCAGGCTGTGCTTTTATTTTTTTGACATAATTTTCTTGTTTTTATGAGTAATCATGCAGTTATCCTGAAAACGGTAGCCCTTTGACTGGTTTACTGTGAGTAATCTTTGGTACTTAAATGATGCTTCAGTGGTTCTAGTTCTGTTATAGTTGTTTGTTCATGACATCCTTGTGTATGCAACTTCTCCCTCAAGATCTTGTTGAAGTGGGGCACAAGGCTGCCTCATTCATAGTTACATTCATGTCAGCTAATGGCCTATTACCGTCATTATGTAATTAACCAAATTTCACACGCTTCTTAGTCTAATATGCATGTGCCAGTGTGCCTTGCTGATGTATTCCTTTTGAAAAACGCAAGAAAACAAAGAATATATTTACATATTTTATGTCTCTTTTCTTGGAGGTATTGAAGTTGAATAAAATGTGTCCACATCAGCCAAAGCCTGTAGCTGGATGTGTCCATCCCTGGGGATTTGCACATGTGTCCGCTGAGGCTGCCGTTGAGAGGATGGCGTTGTCGGCTTGTAGCAGTTAAAACCAAGGAAACTGTTTTCTGTCTCGTATGGATTGAATTTGTGGCTGACAGCCCTTCCCTTCTCTACCCTCCTCACACCAAATCTTCCTCCCTCTCTCAATTTCTCTCATAATCGATCCTCCTCCCTCTCTCTTGTCGCTATCTTTTCTCGCGTTTCCTCCTCCCTCACACCATCTGACAGATTCCATTTATCTTCTCATATCTCTACTTTCCTAAAGCCTTTTGCTTTCTATTCCAAGAATTACTGGCCATTCTCATAAATATCTTATAAAACATTAACAAAGTGCTCAACTACAGATGGGCACCCCAAACCAAAACGTGATTAGAAAATCAATGGCAGTTCTTCTTTTTTTTATTTAAATAAAGAACCACTTCTGGGTTTTGGTTGTAGACAGTAATAAAACATAAAGAGTAATGGACCCAGTTAAGGCAGAAGAATTGATTAGCTAAACAATCCCAGTCAGTTTCATATCACATCTGGGACAAGGAATTGGGGAAAGGGGGCTATGGCTTCTTCTGCCTTATGGGAGAATCCCATTTTCTCAGCTGTCCGTCAAGCTGCCCTTGCCAACCGCTTCCCACTAATGTTGAAGGGTTGGAGTAACTGGTGCCCGCTAGCAAAGGCAGTGCAAATATTTCCTGTTCAACAGGGTCGTAGAGTAGACAGACTGTCCTCAAGCTGAACACCAGTCCCAGCTTTGACCGCATACATGAGGGGGGGATTAGAGGCTCGCCAGCAGGGGCTCACTATCCACAGCTTTGATCAGCGGCAGCACTGCCTAATACCAGACAACATCTGCAACTCTCGGCATTAAAGAGGCCCAAAAATTCCGATTAGGGAACATGAGGCCTGCATGCTTGCTAGTGTACTGGACAGAACTGTGTCAGTTCTTGAATGGGAGGTTTTTAAATACCACAAGTCCAGTCATGCTTGCAGTGATTTGTTTTACAAAGCTTGAGTCTCAAGATGAGTGGTTTGGTTATTTATTGTCTTAGCATTTCATTTTCTTTATCATTATTGAAGTCATTGCAAATAAAACTGTTTTGTGGTGCTTTGTCACATTAATTTTGTCAGCAGAGCTAAAAAAACAACAATTTCCCATAAAGGAAATATGTATTAAACAAACAGTATTGATTAAACGTGTTTGGGTGGAACCAGGGTTGGTTCTCTAATAGAAGAGACACAGTTGTCAGCATGACATGATCTAGTTGGAAGTTCATCTCTTTCAGAAAAGGCTGAAGTGCTGGAGCGGTGCTTCCTTACTGCTTAGCATGCACATTATATAGAGTTAAAAGAGAACTGGCACTGTACAGCCACAACACATGAACACAAATTAGCATATTTTATTGCAGTAGGAAATTTTGGTTTACATTGCTGGCTTCGATAATGTCAGAAAGATCAGAAATAAATCAATTGTACATTGTGTTTTTTTTCTTTTCTGGCTGGCAGCTTTTGGGTTTTTACTGACTTTCTCACATGTCCTAATTAAGACCACCTAAATTGTAACCCATTAAAGCCCTGTGACCAGGACTAAGCAAGAAAGTCAAGAACAAAAAAAACCCCAAAACACTGAACGAAATCTGTTTTGAATTAGAACTTAAAAATGTGAATCACAAAAATATACTTAATGAGAAAGTTTTCAAATTCTTGCTCAAGGATATTTCACCTTTAAAATGGTAAGATTTGCATCATGAGGTCCAATCTGCAGGTTGGACACATTGTACTGTAATAATGGGGTTAATATGGGATTCATAGTTGGAAGAGGGGCTTTTACAATACAAGCCCTGAAACCAACTATATACCATCCGCAAACAATGACAATATTAAAACTAATTTTCTTTTTTTGTTTGTTTATTTATTAGTTTTTTAATTTCAGCTATTGGGGTTGTTTGAAAAATTTCACTAGAGGGTAAAATTTCACTGTATCTATCAACAAGAGGATCACAGCAACATAAACAGTACAAAAGACTGTTTTGTTTACAGCTTGTTGTCATGACAAGCAACAAAACAAAACAAAAAAAAAGGATGCATCCAAAAGTTTCTTCAAAGAAATTTATTAGAAATGTCTTGTTGTTAATCTGAGTCTCTAAATGAATCTATTCTACTGACACATTTATTATAATAAATACATTATGTATGAGCAAAGATATGAATTAATGCAAGGCTTGTATTACATAGGTGCTTAATAAGTTGGTGAGTCAGCATGTATAAAGTCAAAATGTCACGCTGAAGGCTCAGTTTCAGTCTCAATCATTAATTTACTTGTTTCTCATTGTCAGCTGTGCAGTTTGATTATTATCCAAGTCCTGAAAAAACTGAGCTGTCACCTGTTGTAGCAGGAAGTTACCTGTCTCTGTCCGTCCCCATGTGCTTCTCCTTTGGATTGCATGAACTTGCATGTTCTTTCTTTTATGCTGCCAGCCTGCAATTCTTGTTTTATTTATGGTGTTTGCTTCATAAAAGCTGTAGATTATTTATTTCAGCTCCTCACTGTTATACTGCATCTTAGCCCTGCTGGTTAAAGGCTTTTTTCTCTTTAGCTTTCTCACTGTCGCTCCCTTTTAATGCCCCCCCCCCATCCCATCCTACTTCCCCTACCTCTCCCTCAGTGCCACTTTGTTCACATGGCCCCTGCATGTGACTCAAAGCTGAGCCAGAACACCCCGGATGCCCGTTTCAGCCCTCCGCTGTTCCAGACCTTGTTAAATTTTAAACAATAGAAAGGGAAAGAGGAGAGAAAGACTAGAAAGAAAAAGAGAGAACAGCGAGCACGTGATTCCTGGGAAATGTGCAGCAACATCGCAATTTCATTTATCCACTCGTCGTGTCCCCATGCATCATCAGGAGAGCCCGGCACTTTGATTTTTTCTTCCCCCTTCTGGTGTAAAAGTCCCGTCGTGCCTCCTGTTGCTCCTGATTGTGGCTTTAAAGACAGATCTGAGGTCTGATTACAGTCAAATTAAAGAGCTGCTGTACACATGAAAAAACAACTTTATCAATAACACCAGAAGCGTTTGTAGTGTAGCAATAAAACTGAAGATGATTTAATAGTCACTAGTATTTTTGCTTAAGCTCTTGTGTTAAATCAGTAAAGTCCTTCCTGTTTATTTTCATTTTAAAGGAAGGTGATAAAGCACCTTTTAAAGTACCCAACATCTCAGAGTTGATGCCAGATATTATATTAGTTATGTATAGCTTCAGTTACTAAACAGCAGTGGAGCTTAAATGCAAACAACAACAAATGATGTAAAATGTGTTTATGGTCTGCCATGGAGGAAATGTGAAACTGAAAGCAGTTTGACTGCATTGCATCATGAATCAGAGGCTTATCAATCAGAGATATCATTTCTGTCATTTTTGCCTCCCAGTGCTCATGTAAAGAAAGTTTTTCGGTCTTATGTATATTGTGATGGATGAAAGCGAGACCTCGAGCAACAGCAGATTACATTCTGGCTTTTCTTTATATCTCTCCAGCACTATAACCAAAGTTTGAACCACATATTGAGTCAAATATTTACAGGAATTATTCTCATTGTGTGAGAATCAAACAAACAAAAAACGGCACATATTTCCAAAGAACTTTTCACCATCTTGACCTATTTTTTAATCATCTCAGAATCCCATCTTTTTTTTTTATTTCCAAAGAAAAGTCCATTCAGATGTGTGTTCTAATGACAGATAAGAACCATCTGAGATTTCTGCTCAATCAGAACTTTTCAGCTAAATACAAAATGACGCATATTCCCTATTTTAATATTCTTGTTTATGAGTAAAACAAGTTGAGACGGGGTCTCAAACAGGTTCGTTTCTCTGATCTGCCGGTAGTTTACTCATCCCACTAGTCTTCCAAACCTTTCCTGTGATTTCACTCAACAGTACACTCCTACAGTATTTATTCAGTCTCCTGCTCACGCTGGTTCTTTTTCAGCACTGCATCAATGAAAATGTTGCTGCTGTCTGCTTAAATCTGCTCTCCCCTTCCTCGCTCTGTGATCCGTAGCACACGCTCAACGCACAGACAGTACATACAATCAGATTTGTACAGCGTGATCATCACTCTGACATCTTTTCAGTGTACAAGACATTTTCTTGCACAAACTGATACTTAGTTGGTGAATTTCCACCAAATACAGTGAACCAACTCACACCACTGCACATTATCAGAATGAATATTAAATAACTTTAAAGAAGAAGTTTTTTTCACACAGACTTTAAAGTAATTCTAGTCCCGGGAAAAAAAATACGATCAAACAAAAGGAAGAGAAAAATCTGTCTTTCTGCCACCTAGTTTGACATCATTTCCACCTTTGATCTGAGTTTGCGTGACCCTGCAGCTTCTTTTTCATTTATTAAAGCCTCGTGTTTGACTGACACACACACACTTTATACATTTTTATTACAACAAAGTTTGTAGAGACAGTTTTTGTGAATAAGTGCGGGGGTGATTGTTGACAAGGTTTTTTTTTTATTTTTTGTCTCATGGTGTCAGTTCTGATGCGTCCATAATTAGGGATTTTACAAAGGATCCCTTAGCTTCAGAATTACACACGTCTGACAGCTCCCGAAATGTTAAAGTAGGTTATTAGTTCTGATCAGAAAATCAGCAGATGTTATAGATCCGTGTTTCAGTGTGGTTCCACCTTAACAGTTTGAGAACAGGTAGCAGTTTTGCTTTGGATTTTCTTTTTAACCTTCATTTTTTTACCCTATAGGAATCTATTTTCTGTTTTTGTCTTATTAGGAAAGGTCATGGGGGGTTTGTTTCTAAATCTCAGAGGATAATTCAGATTGTACTTTTTGAACAGCTGTGCAGACTGTCATTATTATCTTAGGATAGAAGCAAATGTCGTGCTAGCGCTTCATCTCTCCGAGCGGCAGGTATGATTAATGTTGTGGTACAAACACACTGACGTAAACTTGAACACAAACCTCTGTGTGTACATGCACGAGCTCTCACATGTAACCTTTTACATCAAACCTTCACTGTTCACCATTTAGCCATCTCATCTCACCTGTTTAGCCTCAGTATCAAAGGGAGGTGTTGTCAGCCTGCTTCTTATCGCTGCTCACCCGTCACCTCTGCTCTCATGTTACACCCTCCCCTGATGCTCTTCCCAGGGGGGGTTAAAGCAAGGTGGGTAAGCCTAAACCTCCGAGCCTGTGAGGATGTTATTGTACTGTACTTAAGACCACAATACCTCAGTTCCCTCCTTTTCCTCCGTCTCTTTAAGCCTCTCCATGTAATAAGGCGCTGCACTTTATTAAAGCTGTATTCTGAAGAATCCATCTTGCAGACAGGCTGCTGCTGTATTCAGGCTATTAGCAACTTCTGAGTGACAGAATGCGGAGGCTGAAGTGTCACAGTGATGCTGCTGATGAGCAACCAGTGTCCTGAGTGGAAAGATAATATGCGAGTGTGAGGAACCTCTTACATAAACTCAAGAAATCTTTAAAAAGGTTCTGCTGCGTAGCCATTTTTCTGATCATCACTCAGGGTCTTTCCAGTTTTTGCTAAATATATATACTTTTGTCAGCATTTTCATAAGAAATGTAATATATTCTTATTGATTACTTGCAAAATATTCAATGCAGAAAAAAAATTCAGTTGGGAAATAAAATCAACAACAAATCCCTTAGAACTTCACTTGTGCTGTGAATTTAAAGATTTCCAAATATTAAATAGAACATATAAAGTGTAAATTAATTCATAACAGATTCTAAATTCTGGAGAATATTCTTTGGGCAGAGATGACTACAGTAATGTCAGGTAGTTTATTGACTTTTGGACCTTGTTCGGGTTTGTATACATTCTGCCTGTGTGTCGGTGAGAATGCCTGTTTGTAAAGCCTGATTACGTGTCCTTGTGTGTCAGTGAGAGGCCCGTTAAAATAAAGGCAGGCGCTACATCATTCATGAGTGTGTGCCACTCTGTGCCTGGACTGTAGTGACCCGTAGCTGTCAGCAGTGTATCCTTGATCATGACAGCACAGGCTGTTCTGAGGACACACTGCAGGCCCCACTGGCATGTGGAGGCCTGTGGGCGGGGCCTGAGATTGGGTGGGAAAGTCTAGGTCAAGAAAAGAAATAGGTGAATGCAATACATGCTGTATGATTTATTTTATCCTGATGATTATTTATTTGTTTTATTTAACTTTTTTGTGGCAAGAAAAGTTGAATCAGAGTGAAAAGTTGAAACAATCAAGACTTTCAATCTTAACAATCTGCTGAAGCTACTAAACTAATATCAATAGTCAAGAGATTGATTGATTATAGAGGAATAAAAAATAAAAAATTTACCATCACTTAGACCTTCCTGGCCCCTTGAAAGTTTGAAATAGGAACACACACACTCACATTGTTAAAACCTTTAGTCAGCTGATGTGTGTGTGTGTGTGTGTGTGTGTGTGTGAGAGAGCAAGGAAGTCAAACAAACGCATTATATAATTGAACACAGTGGCTCTAGTTTACAAGCACATAACAGTAACTCAGTTCAAACGTGTGCAGGCTTGCTTTAACTTGTGTGAAGGTGAAATCTCTCATTTGTTTCTCAGATGTTTATGACCTAATTTATTATTTCCTTCTCACAGTAGCTGTAAACTTCTACACCAGTGAATGAGCTTATTGTGCATTTTAACGGTACTTTGATGAAGAGTTACGGGGCTTGTTTGAACATATATTCAGCCATTTTCTGACATTTTGCTTTAAAGTCAGAACAACATAGAAGAAAAATCAATGACTGTTAAATGAACTGTCATTTGAAAGGTGTGTTTGATTTACTCACCTTGCTGTGACTTCAGAATAAATAATACTTTTGCTTTTGTTTGAAGGAATCTTGTCAGTGCAGGACTGGGTGCCTGCTGTTTTTTTAATAAAGGATAATCCCCATGTTTTACAACACGGATGACATCATTTGGTTTATTTTAGCTTTGGCCATCACTGATGTCAACAACATCAGTGATGTCATTAGGGTATTCACAGGATTAGCTTGGAGCTCATATGAAACAGCACATTCATCTGTCAGTGAAGGCATCAAACCGAACACTCATCCCAAACTCTGCTGCTGGTTTAGTTAACCTTGGAGGTGTGTTCACAAATGAATCGTTCTCTAAATAGTTCATTTCTTTTTGACTTGTTTTAGTGTAGTTATTGTGCATGTTTTTAAAAGATTATCAAAACGTGTAAACCAAAAACAAGACTAATTGAACAACAGCCATTTTGGCAGCTCAATGGGAAATAGTTTTTTGTGCTGATCGGTACTCAGAGCCATCTGCGGTTTGGTTACTCGTAAACGTCTCCGGATCAGATAAGAGGAGATGCCTGCAGCTTCTATCTGAATACACAAGCTCTTATTGATCAATGGATTTACATTGTTTTTAGTCATTTATAACTTCATTATGTTGATTTCTATAATCCTGCCTTTATGAGTTCAGGTATTTACGCTGGTACTGCAGTGTTATTATAGACTCTCTTGTTTTTTTGAGCTACTACAGTATTTAATTTATATACACATATAACCTCACACTCATCTGGGATCACTCTGTCCTTCCTCAGCCTTTAGGATAACAGTCACATTTGCTGTCATGTATTCAATTTGTAGCACGTTCTCATAAAAACAAACAGCAGCATTTGTTTTCTGGCACACATAAAAAAAGTTGCTATAAAACAATCCCCAGAGCTTCCTGTGTGTCTCTGTGAGCCCTGAAGTAGCTGATCAGTGGACTCATGTGTTCCAGTGCAAGGTTTCATAACACACACTCATTACATAACAACAGGAGGAGAGGAGATGGGGGAGAGCTGGCAGGGGAGAGAGGGGGAACACTCGTCTATGTACGTCAGTGTCTAAAAGACGGGGCGATCGCTCAAGAAATCTCTCCTTTTTCAAGCATCGATGCCAGAGTCTTTGATTTTAACACATTAATAACACAGATTTTATCTGTCCAGACCGTATCAAAGCTATTTTTATTGTGGATTGTGTTTTGTGAAGAATAATTCTTCCAGCAGTTGGCGTGACAGACAGTTCTGCTCATAAAAAAAGCCCTTTACTTCTTTATTTTCAAATAGCAGATGAACTTTATTTAGATTTCCACACATAAGCTCATTAATGTGAAAAGACACGGTGTGGTTCCTCATTCTCGCTGTCAGCCTTTTTGTATCATCATTACATGAACTGTTTGTGTCGCTTTCTGCTTCAGCCGATAAATAAAGATTTGCATCATGGCCAGATATAGAAGAGTTGACTGAGTTTTGGCTTCAGGGAATTAATCTCTAAAACTACTACTAACTAAGTGTGCAAATAAGACAAATTAAAATGAACAAATACATTAAAGACAGTGAAACCCATCCCTGCCATTATGCTCCCCACACTGCCCCTAGTGTTTGTATGTGGTAACGTCATGACCTGAAAAATAATACTGTACAACATCTTTAATAGCTGAGGGTTGTAATTCTTTCTCCTTTGGGTCAGAGTAATAAAGGTGCAACAGGGAAGATGCTACATGCTGTGACCTGGTTTTCATCCAGGATTTGTTTCACTAGACCGAGAGAGGACGTTTTGTATGGCGGGGTGTGTATTCTCCTGTGTGACTGCATCCCTTCATAGTGACATACTGAAAAGAGATTAGCCGTCAGAATTTAATCGTCCGTTAAACTATTAATCGTCCACTTTGTTCCCTCAGCCACAGGAAAAAACAGAACTTCACTCTGAGTTTCTTTTCTGCTCGCTCCGTTTTAATGTTGGCGAGTTGCTGGAGTGTCTGTCAACCCCAAACAGCACAGTGTCTCACAGTAGAGAGCAACTCGATGAGCAAACAGTGTCCCTCAGCTGATCTCTGAGGGACTGGATATTCTCCTCACTGCTCTTCAGATAACAGAAACTAAATGACTCAAACCATCAGACGCTCCATCATCAGTGACAGATTGTTAGAACTTCCTAATCAGAGATCATACGTGCACATTCCAACATGAATCTCTATAGTTTGAGCTCCAGAAATTCAACTCAAACAGCTACCTTTTAACACCAAACAAAGCTGAGTCAGCTGAGGTGAAATACTTGTAGTTATTTTTAGGAAGGTCTGAATAGACATGTGTCCCAGTAAAACACTGCTTAGTTTTCCTGCAAATGTCTTGTCACAAAATAAAGCGTTTAACACTCTAACATGGCCTTGGATGATATTTTGACTGCTGAATATTTTGTTAAATTCAACCATCCTGGTAGTCAAAATACTCAAAACATAAACCTTGTAATTAAGCTACTTCTTTCTTATTTTATGTAAATCCAACAGTGCAGCCCAACAAATTTATGCAGAACCCAATTCAGAGTAAAAACACACTGATACATGTTTAAGTGCTTGTTCTAATGTGGAGTCACGGTCTGATAATACAGGAACAGTTCACTTGTTTCCAATTCAAATTCGCTTAATCTTTGTATCACTTTTACACAAAAGTACAGCTTGATACACTTCACACCTGAGCACACCCTCACTGCTCATGTGGGGGTGTGGGGTGGGGGGGCAACAACACTCTTTAACTGTATTGACCCATTTGTCTGTGAGAACATCCGTCAAGTTGTAAGGAGGGCTTGTAGGATTAAACACCATTAAACACCTATTAACTGCATATCTCAGAACTCTGAAAGTCGTCTTTTAACGGCTTTTTATCTGTATATAAAGCCATATACATGTGTATATATATATATACACACATACACACATAGAGATCAAACGTGGAGCACTATAGTGGAAGCAGCCTGTCACCTTTTAGCTCGTCGACCGCAGCCAGGCAGATGTACCAACACGGTTTGTCTCTTTACAGAAACATTCAGAAGGCAGAAAAAATGAAAAGTAAATAAAGGAATCGTTTTCTACCGTAAAACAGTTTGGAAAATGCATTTTGACATTGTATGTGTACGCCCTGAACCATTGCAGGTACTTAAGCCATGCCAACATATCCCACTTGCATTTACAAGTTTCTCTCATTTATTTCTCTCTAATCACAACTATTATTTGATTTCTCTCTGTAAAACGGATGCCGATGATTCAAGAGCTCAAAATGAGCTTAAACAGATTTAAAACTTATTGAGTCTTAACAATTCTACACGCCTTCTATCAATTATAGGGGAAAAAAAAGAATTAAATCCTGTTTTGATGTGACTCATGTTGGTCACTGATGCCCTGCAGATCAACATGTCCCGTCCTGAAGTGGAGGTGTGTCCATGTCAGGCTGCATTCAGCAGGGCACTATGATTAACAAGTTCCTTTTATTATGGAGAAAACCCAAAAGAAATGAGTGTTTGTCTGTTCAATGAAATATGGATGGAGGGGTTTTTGTTGCTATTTAACACTGAGAGGAAAACAAGAGGCAGCAGCGGGGCTTCTGGCAGCCCAGTTTGTAGTGTGGCGCTAATAACATCAGAACGCTGTACTAATATTATACAACCAGATGTTGATTGGCTAATATGAGTGTGATTATAGTTTTAAAAATACATAAAATAGCTGTTGTGGTATATGTGTGTGTTCATTTATAACAATACAGGAATGAACCACTGCGTGTTCAATAGGTGTCTAGAAGGGATACTCAAACCTTTAAGAACCCGCTGCATGATGTACTGTTGAGGTCTGGTAGGTCCCAGAAGCCAAAAACAATCATACATGATGTAGAAGTTATGCCTATTGCTGTTTAATTACCATGAAGTAGTGCACGTCGTGCATGAAGCTTATAGAGGGTTTTAATAGTTTGAAATATGCAATAATTCACAAATTACATTTTCTTACATATATGATGTTTAAGCTACAGAAGATAGTGAAAGGCTTCAGGGAAGTATAGAAATCTTCTGGAAACATATTTTAATATTGGATTGATTTTATCAGATACGAGTTGGACGTGTGGAATCAAACTATCCATCTGCTCTGAATACTTTGTGATGGGTTTTAATGACCTTATTAAATTTCTATATTAAATAATATAGAGTTTCAATACTAAATTAACTGACTTTTATTTCTATAAAGTGCAACACATCAGTTAAAATAACTTATTTGTGTTTGTAGATTTAGTGGAAGTCTAGGTCAAATTAATGATGAGTGTAAGTTGTTTGTTGGTCCTGTCTGTGTGTGTGTTTGTGTTGAAGCAGCAGGGGTGCACAAACGTAGAAACTGGAGCCCCGGCGTGGAAGGGAAACCGTCATTTCCTCAGCCCGGGGGAAAGGAAGGAAACTATCTTTAGTTACCAAAACACACACACACACAAACACACTGTACTCTTTCTCCATCATACTGTAGGTCTAGGAATAGACTGGCTTCTGCACATGCACACACCCACCTTGCAGGCCCTGACTATTTTTAACTTCTTTTACATTCCTCATAGATTATGGGATGACTGACCACCATGACTAACATCATTGCTGCTCAAAATATTTCTGGCGTAGGTGGCCTATGGCTCGCGCGTTTGTAATACGGTAAATGTATCTTATGACTTTTCGAGCTGCGTGTCGCGGGGTTACAGAGGAATCCTGTCGATCTCCGTGAACAGGATGCTCACATGGGATTCCCATCCATCTCACCGTTTCCTCCACCGAGCGTTCCCACAGCCAGACTGAAACACGTGTCTCCATCCAGTCACCCATCCCACGTCCATATCAAGTAGTTGTAAGCTCCAAAATCCGTTCAGGAGCAGCTCACAGCTCCACTGAAGCTGAAGCTGGAGGTATTGTTCTTCCTCTTTTGGACCGTCAACATTTTTGGGCTAATTCAGTGGATGCTCAAATGAGACGGTTAATTACTGTCACTGTGTCTGAATGCGTGGGGGTGAGGAGATGAGATGGAGGAGGCGTAGGGGTGTGTGTGTGTGTATGCCTGTGTGGGAAAGAGCATGCTCCAACAAAAAGCCTAAATATAGCAGAAATATGCCCATGTGACATATTGAGGCTAAAAGCGTGTGAATAATTTGCCTAATGCAACACATTCCCTCTTCCTAAGATCTGTCATGCAAATGTGCTCCTGCTGGTAACCTATGGCAGCCAGCAAGCTGCAGGAGTGAGGGGAGAGATCCAGTCTGTTCCATTACCACGTTGGGTTGTGTGTCTGTTTGTGACATATCACATGGATTTGCATGGATGTTTCATGAACAGATAACTCCTGGAATAAAAATTACTTGATAAACTTTTATAGAGCTTTATCAGGAGCTAATCTTTTGTCAGAAGATACCAAGTGCAAATGTTATTTCTTACATTCAATATAAAGTGAAACGTCAATAAATCAACATTGTGTTTCATGTGCTGAAGGCTTTAATGTTGGTATTTCTTTCTTGTAATTGACAATTTGAATATCGCAAAGAAATAAATTCATTAAAAACATGGTGATTAAATGGTTGCTAGGTGACATCTTGCTTTTGCCAGTAAAATATATCAGCAATGAAGTTCAGTATCTTGAATTAATAGAAATTCTGGTTTAAACTCATAAAACAAGTCGGGTTGTTCAAATCAAGCCTTTTCTATCAAGCACATCCTCTCTGTACACAAACACACACGTTGCTGTTTTAACACAAATACTCAGACACTTAATTGCTTTTCTTTTAAAGTAGATGGTGGTAATAAAGTCTCTTTAAAGCAAGATAAAAACCTGCGGTTTCATTTGCTCCCTGCACACTTCACTTGTTTCAGAAGAGCAATTAAATGAGAGTGGAGATCAACAGTAGAAGGAAGGGGAACCGAGGTTTGATGAAAGCAGCTTCTTCTAAAGAAGCACAAATAATCTTGCTTTTTTTTGTGTAGATATTGAGATGAATTTGCTAATATACTCTCCTTCATATTCTGATGGCTCATACATATTTATTCATATTTACTGCTAGATTATGATTGATTCTGCAGTGACATTTAGGCTGAATACCAAAGCATAGCAACAAAATTATGGCAGAAAATGAGCTTTTATACTGTTGTGCACGAGCCGACACATAGATGCTGACGCTGCCAGAACAAAAACTTTGGCTTAGTAATGAATGTTTCCTTAAATTTATTACTATTTTGAAATGCATCAGGTGTATTTTCTGATGATTTAGAAACTGTAGATTACAGTTTTCAATAAAATGGTTTATTAAGAGGTGTAGCTGTCAATTAGTGAGATATCTGTGCCATTGTGCAGTTGTGTTGTTATGCATGTCCTCTTTTTTTAATGATGTTTACCGCTGCAGACAAACATCAATATTCACCAAAAGATTTTTCTGTCACATGCACAACATTTGGTCAGTTTTTCTTTGCTAAAAAGCCAAATACGTTGCAGTGAAGGATTTATTTGTGCAACAGAAGAGATGTCTTTTTAGAAACTCTTGGAATCTGAAAGTCTTTAAATGACCTCAGGTTTGACCACCCGTCAGGTCACGCAGGACCACATTTGATCCAAATGTTTTTAAACCATGTTCCTGAGTGCGTTAGCTGAAATTCAGTCTGCGCTACATTACCTTGCTGCATTAGCCTTACGGCCGGCAAGCTGAATTATTTAAATCTACGGGTGTCTACGCAAGTTCACACTTGCTTACTCTCCTGACTCCTTCTACACTTACCCTCACCTTCGATCACCTGCTTTTACTCTGTTTACCCAAATGTGTGGGAAGAAGATGACGCAAGAGACAGGCGGGTAAATTTACTGTAAACGGCAGAACAACAAAAAAAAAAATGTATTCCTGCAGCGCTGAGATGGAAAATTTCCTGCAGCATGCTGTGAATATCTTAGCTGAATATGGAAACAGTGAGTTTAAACACGCTGCAAGCACACAAGCAGCAACACCTATAGATAGAAGAGAGAATCTGAAAGCCAAGCAGGCGGACAGATAGAGGAGGACAGTGCGTGCCAGCCCAGGGTAGTTTTTGCGGAGGTGGAGGTAGACAGAAAGCAGTTGGAGGTTTAGACAGAATGATAATACTGCCTGGCTGACAACAAGCCTGATAAGCAGCCTGATTGTCAGGTTTGGGCTGGTGGCAGTAAACCGAGTGAACCAAGCATAAAGAAAAAAACACACAGACGAGTAAAACTGAAAAAAGAAATTTCAGAAATGATAAAAGCTCAATTTCCAAGACGTGGAATTGAATATGAGGTTCTGCAGATCCGTACTGTTCTATTCAATCCGCAAAAGTAGGACATCTGAGGCTGACATTTCTGCTGATTACAAATATTCCATGCTTTTATTGTGAAGGTGTGTTGGTTAAACCACTGCTCTTTGCCCTTTCCGGCTTCAATTTGATATGATTTACAGTCGCTAACATTCTCCTGTTATAAAATGAATTAATTTATTAAGCTGTGTTGTTAACATTTTGTGCAACAGTGCAGGATCAGCTGGAGTGAGATGAGCTGGCCTTTATGGACTTTCTGTCACTTGGACTGGTTGTTATTTCTATGCAGATAAATCTAAAAAACAAACAACCGCTAAAAACTTTGAA
Organism: Pachypanchax playfairii; assembly: GCA_006937955.1. Lineage (NCBI taxonomy): Eukaryota > Metazoa > Chordata > Actinopteri > Cyprinodontiformes > Aplocheilidae > Pachypanchax > Pachypanchax playfairii. Next base: position 4,222,756 of record SSNP01000021.1, read on the forward strand.
TCTCCTCAGATAATAAACAATGATTCAGACTATGTGTTTGGATCTGTTTCTCTACTTAATAAACAAACAAAAAAAAGAAAACAAATTGAAAATAGAGAACTTTCACTACTGTTCAAATCATTTTACAGAGATCTGCTCGGATAAAACAATCCTTTTATTTTTGTTACAGGCAAGCCTCAAAGTGTCGAGAGCTCCGAGCGGGTGCAGCTTTCCGGGACCTACAACGTTCGGAAAGGGAAACTCCAGCTTCCGGTCAACCGCTGGACCAGACGGCAGGTCATCCTGTGTGGCACCTGCCTCATCGTCTCCTCCGTCAAGGAGAGTCAGATCGGAAAGATGCACATCCTGCCTCTGATTGGAGGAAAAGTATGTATGAAATGCAGAAAAAACCCTCTGAAGAATGACAAACTTTTCCTAACCGGTTCAATGACCCGGTGATCCAGTGTTATAACCTTGTAGAAATGTCTGACGACACGCCGCCTTTAATGACTGTTTGCCCTTTAGTTTGCGTTTGATGTTTGCTGCTTTGTTTGTTTTAGTTGAAGTTTAGTTCATAGAGAAATGATATTCACCAGGTCTCACAAAGTCAGAATGTTTTCAGCATTCAACTGAGATGTTTTGTTCCTTTTCTAATCTGCGGTCATGATTACACACTTTATTATTCTGTGTAATTGATGTCCATAAAAACTAACTAGCCTAATGTTTATCTTGTTGTTTTGACCTTTATCTGCTTATTGCTTTTTGTGCATGTGTGCAAAATAAGCTCCGAGAGTAATGTGGGAACAGCATTATCTGAGTGACACAAAGGACACTCCATACCCCACCACACCCAGTTTCTAAACATTTCACACACAACACATGACTTTATGTGTTTATATGGTGCCAGTTTGTGTTTATGTGTAATAATGTTCTTTTCAAACTCCCTAACTAATTAGTTATTTATTCACAGAGGATATATGATGGAGGATTGCTTAGAATTTTCTTAAAACCTCTCTGTACTTCACATGTCACACACATATTTATCATATGATCAAGTTTCTGTATATATTTACATAACTGTGCCTGTGACTGAATTTTTTTAAAGGCATAAAGTTTTCATTTATATTCTGTGTGGTCCGAGATGTCAGAATTTCCAACTCCAACATCAGTCTTGTGTCTGTCTGGCTGCAGGTGGAGGAGGTGAAGAAGCACAATCACTGCTTAGCCTTCAGCTCAGCAGGGCCTCAAAGTCAAACCTACTACGTCAGCTTCGACAGCTTCACGGAGCACCTGCGTTGGCACAGACATGCTGCCAAGGTATTGTGTGAAGCGGTGTCGTTCAAGTCCACCAAGAACTAGTTTAGAGCTCAGTTCACAATGAATGATTCAAGCTCTGAATTTATAGTAAAAATTCACATTCTCACGTGCTTTTAAGGTTTCGGTGATCCATTAAGACTGTTTCTGTTGCAGAACACCATTTAACGTTGTCAGTTCAAGCATCTCAGATAAAAAAATAAATAAAAGCTGTGATAAGATCAAAGTTCACCGAAACGTGAACAGCACTCATGAACAAGCATTTGAACACGTTTGAGCACAACACGGAACAACACCATACGTTTTTTTAATATTACATGACTGTCAGTTCCATTTTACTTCAGGTCATGTTCATCTGTCTGTCAAACCAAGACAACTATAAACTGCCCATGAGGCTCCCAAGAAAAGATAAAGAAAACATTAACAATAACATTATTTATAGTTATCTTCAGTTGAATAAAAACATAATCTAACTGAATTTAATACAAACAAATAGCAGAGAGGTTTAAGATTTAATGAAAACCAGTGTTATCAAATAGTAAATGATTTTCTAAAACTAGTGTTTCTAATTAGGAACAGAATAGAAAGCGTTGACCGTTGAGGAGCCTATTTCTTGAAAGACGAAAGAAAAGAAAATATTTTCAGTGAGAATTTGCTTTATGATCATCACGACTTTTAGAAAGTATAACGAAAGTAAATGACAGTTGACAATCCATCCAACAATCTGTCTTTATTAGCCTAAAATAAAACTGACTAATGGGGAATGGAGAAAGTTACTTCACATCATGTGGTTTGTTGTCATTGATAAATAACAACAAGCGCAAAACTATTTTAAAAAGCAACGAAAATGCCGATACTAGCAAAACACCTGCAAAATATCAACCTGCTGATCCTTGAAACTCACACATTTTTCACTAATTAAAAATAACAAGCAATAACAATTGTTTTATTAAGGATATATCAAACTAGGCAGTGCTGCCAAAAAAAAGAAAATCAAAACAACAACAACAACAAATAAAAATACCATGTTTTACATCTAAAGCTACCTGGTACTTTCATAACATTTGATGATCTTTTTCCTGTGAAAACAGTGAAACACCGTGGAGGATGTAGCATGGTTTGATAGGGCTTTGCTCACTCAGACTTTTGGGAGCCTAGATATCACAGAGACATAAATTATATTGTTATTTATTTTCAGTCCAAATTGAAACCAGTTTTATTTATATAGCATTTTAACCACTCCATAGGTTCAGAGTACCATTTATTGCAACACAGCATAATTCATGAAGGGTGTGTCAAACAGCACAAAGCATGAAATAAGCTTAACAAAGACATAAAACATTAAAACTGATGGGATTCTATAGAATTTTTTTTTTTTTTTTAATGAATAAAAATCTAAAAATCACCATTAATTTTATCATTAGTTACGATCAACCTATATGTATGAAGATTTTGACACCTAGAAATGATCTCTTCCAAAGGATGCAGGAAGTGGTTCCTTGTAGTTTTCTACTACCACTGTTCAGTTTATATTGTATAGACTACGTGTATCTTGGTGCACTCACATATAAACACAACTCACGTCTCTCATTTGAACTCAAGTAGGGCATAGCCAGAAAACCTCTTTTCTAAATATTACCAGGGACATGCATGTCACCGGCACCCAGAGGGCCACTCAGAATAGAAGCCCGGATAGAAGCAGCACGTGCTGCAGTGATGACTGCTGAGCCTCGGGCGAACTCCACTCGCAAAGGCTCAAGTTCACACGATGGAGAGTTTCTCCTTTAATCGGAGGCTTTTAAAACCTAAATTACTGCTTATGTTGTTGAGAATAAGACCAACACATGACCACGGCTGAAACAACCTGAGTTTACTGACGTTACACAATGTTTAAATCCTCCAACAATGAATGACATCCCAGCATTAGACAGCAAACATCTGCTCAGTAAAGCTAGTAAAATCTTGTGATTGAGGTGATCTAATCATGTTTGATTTTGCTCTTCTCTCCATCTAGATGGTGTCACAGAGAATCAATTCAGTGGATCTATCCTGCTGCAGTCTAGAACATCTTCCTCCAAACCTCTTCTACAGCCACGACCTCACCCACCTCAACCTTAAACACAACTTCCTGCCTGCAGACCAGCGCCTTCAGCAGCTGCAAAGGTAGAACCCAATCATGCTGCAGGTCCACAGGAAACACACCTGGGGCTAAACTTTAATATATAACTACTATATACTGTAAGTGTGAACATTACCATTTATTTCTATCTTGACCAATTACTGGGTCTGTTTTATTCTAATTGGCTTGGTTATAATATAAGTAGGTCTTAGAGAGGTTAGACTTGCTTTTTACTGTATCACAATGAGGATTTTTATAAATCTGACAAGGTAGGTGGAACTAAAGGCCGAGGAAAGACAGGCATTAGATGGATGTGATGCTTTGGACAGATTTCTTTTTAACCTGAGCGGTCAAGGGTTTGAGCCATTCACACACAGGGATCAAAGAAGCCAGCCAGGTTCTGTACCAGGCTCGGCCAAAAGAGCCCAGAAGGATAGATTTGTCTCCAGGGAAGCTTTTAATGTGCCTGGCCTGTCCTACTCTGTGTCTCTGTGGTCACCATCTGCTCCATGCTTAACATGGTCCCAGATTAAAGACCACAGGCAAGATGCTGTATATTGCATGTGTTGTCATGTGTGTTGGTGTGTAAGGACACTTGCACACCTGTCACAGCATCTCTTTATAATGAGTGTTAGTATAAGAATCTGACATTTACTAAGTAAATGGTGTGAATCCGATGGTCCTGTTAGCTGTGTGTAGAGTGAAGTGTGTGTTAGAGGAGCTGCATGCCACAAAAACTTTGCTGCAGGCTACAGATTTAGGGTCAGTGCATACGCAGTCTTGATATAGCATGACATTCTTCTTTTTTTCCCCTCTTTTTATTTTAATATGGCTGCTCTAGAGGAATGATTGTGTGTGGATGGGCAGGATTCCTAATCTTGCGTGCTTCTGTGTCTTCCTGACAAAAGGGGTCAGAATTTTATGATTCCCTGTCACCGTCATTTAATTTTGCCTCATCTGTTATAAAAAAAAAATCAAATCCCGGGATGATGACTGGTGGTGGAAAGAGGATTTCAACTAGTTTTTAACTCTGAGTGAGGGATGCACAGCTCCCCTGCTGGTCAAGGGAGATATCATCTATTTGGCTTCATCAAACCTAAGTAGGCTCATCCGCATTTGACCCAGCATGACAGAAAACGAGGCCAGTAATGAGAAAGAGATGAACAGTTTGGCTGAAAATAGAAAGATTTTGACAAAAACATGTTACTTGAGTCCTCGACTTCCCCAGAGAACCTTGTGTGAAAGGAGCTGAAGTCAAGAACAATCTCACTTTGTGTCAAATCTTTGAATATGGTTGTATGTGCGTTGAGCTGTTGTGTAAGAATATGTTTTTATTTCACTGGTTTCTCCTGTCATCTCATGTAGTGCTTTGCATTGTTCCCAAAGTAACGAAACATATGAAACTGCACCATGTGTCTTTCTAATTCTATCGCTTTTGTCTTTCTGTCCAAATGCAAACTAGTGGGTGATGCTATTGCCAATCAGATATGCATAATCGGTTGTCTGGGTTACTAGCTTTTTCCTCTGGCATTGAGTTCCCAACATGCATTTCTCTTCAAAACTGCAATCACCACTTATTGAGAGGGATAACGGATGTTCTGTGTATGAAGTTAAACATTTAGCTTGTTAATTTGCATCTGAATGATTTGAGTGTCTTAAAAAGTCCAAATGTCAGAGAAGGAAACAAATTGGTAGAAAGAAGGAAGATAAAAATCAGGATATAGTGGATCTGTTTGGGTTGAGCGGAAGAATTCAGGTTTTTTTTTTTGTCTTTCTGTTCGGCGCTTGGCAGACTGTACGTCGGGTTTATCAGAGATTTACCCAAAACAGAGCAGCTGCTCACAACAGCTAAAAATGAGGATGATGACGATACAGTTATTGGCTGGACTCGTGAAATAATGACAATTTATAGCAGCATTGGATTTTAGCTGAAAACGCTACAAGCACATCATGATGTAGATCATCGTACGTCTAGTGGAGATCAGAAGTTGATCATTACACCTGGAAACAGGTTCATTTAATGGGATGATGTTTTCCTGCTGCAGGCAGGAGTCCCCCTCTGTTTGAATTACTAACTACACCCTAATCAATAGCCCTGACATCTCGGTTATCTCTATCATCATAATCTACTGTGTGTCTGTTAAAAGCAGGAAAAATCAAGTGTTTTGTTGCTCCAGTGTGAAGCTCTAATACGCAGCGCTGCTTTCCCAGACAGTAAAAGGTTGAGTGGCGATGGATAAATAAAGAAAGAGTCATTTTGTACAGTTCACTTTGTCTCCTGGTCTCCTTCCATCCTGAAGGACCGACTCTTGTGTAGGTTGGTATGATGCCATCGAGCACACTATATGCCATTGGTCCCTGGTGTTTTAACAAACAACACAGACGCTTGTGTTCACCTTGTTTGCTCAACAACCAAAATGTGAAGGTTTAAACGCACTAGAATGGTTTTAATTGCTGGTAGGATGAATCAAACTGTTTTTCAGTCAACTAAATATGTGTAATCTCCTCATTGCTTCAGCACTCATGAATATATTTATGACTATGTTAAACTCTCTTGCAGTATTAATGTTTACAAGATGCAAGCACACTCTTTAATCACCTCTTCACATTTCCCTTCTCTACGTCTCCAGGTTTTCTCGTCTTCGCAGCCTCAACCTGTCCAACAACCATCTTGATCAGTTCCCATTGGCCATCTGTGACATCGCCACACTAACGGAGGTCAACCTCAGCTGTAACTACCTGGCTTCTGTCCCCAGTTCTGTGGGCACAATGACCAAGTACGTATTCATGGAGATAGTAAGTAAGGCTTTAGCAATGTCAGACAGCTGTTTCGCCATTGAGTCTGAGGATAACGTCTCTAAAGTGAAGATTCTTTACTTTTACTTTGTGTGTTTACTTTCCGCTTTGTTATGAGCTGCACACAGATCCTGACAGCTGGTAGGAACCCATGATAGTGTTGTTTTGTTTGTTTTTTCAGTTGTAAACAACCACTAAACTTATTCAACAGCTAAATGCCCTTTTGCCTGTTTCAGTGACAAAAGTTTATGAAGCTAAATGTGGGAGTTTCCTTGCTTAACAATGTATTCTGCATGTTCCAGCAAATAAGCAAACAAAATCATGGAGTACTTCTGGATCTCTCCTTTTTTTTTTTTTTTTTTGGTCCATGCAAAAATTTCCTGTGGCAACTTTTTGTAATAAGGTTTCCTATTTCCTACCTGGAAATGGAGCTGTTCAGTTAAAGAGAATGCCGTTTTACCAGTGCTCGTGTTTCGTTTCTTTTCTTTCTCCCTGCTTCTTTCTCAATTACTCAATTGCAAGTGAATGTTTTTTGCTTTTTTTGCTGAACCACTAAAAGGGTTCTTTAACGCATCCTCACCAAGGAAGCAGCTCCACAGTTATTGATTACAAACATCCATGCTGATCATTTGGATGATACACATCCTTCAGACTCAGATCTCATTTAAAATTAAACGTACTGGTATGTGGGGTTGAGAGTAGTCAAGATGAGAAGATAATCCGCAGGACTGATCTGGTATGTCTGGAAATTCCTCAAGTGGCCAGTAGGACTCAGTTCTGCTACTGCCATCTGCTGGGCATTTATTTTACTGATTATTGTTGCTGACAGTGTTTAATCTGGTTGGCAGAACATGATTGATTTGGTGAGAAAACAGAAATCTCCTTGATGATAAAGAGATTTCTTCTTTTCTCAGTTTGCAGACGTTCCTGTTGGATGGAAACAGTTTAAGTGACCTGCCCTCTGAGCTGGGCTCCCTGCAGAGACTGACTTACTTAGGACTTTCCTTCAACCAGTTCAACCACGTGCCCCAGGTGCTGGAGCGGCTTGCCTCCATGGAGAAGCTTTGCATGGCTGGAAACCATCTGGAAACGCTCACCCTGCAGAACTTCAGGCTGCTTCACGTCAAACACATCGATCTACGGTACACGGCAGGACAATAATCCCACATTTGATAACAAAACATTGTTCGCTAATGTTTTATTATTGAACCCTGTCGACCCAGTCATGCTTGTCCCAACCACTGTACTCATTGACATTTCACTAATTATGTAAAGAATAACACTCAGACGAAGCTGTGGCGTGAGGCTGTTAAACAGCACACAATCAAGAAATCATTTGCCTGCGTTGGCTCCATCAGTTGTCTGCTCACTGTCTAGGAAAACCCTGAGCTGGAATGACTTGCACAATTTACACTTAATACTTCACACCATCGAAATTTAGAAGTTTGGGGATTTTTTCAAAATATGTAAGTTGGTATTTGTTTGGATGAGGATCAGCAGTTAACTGTATTTATAGTTTATTTTAATTTTGAGCCTTTTCCTTGCAAGTTTTTTTTTTCTGCTTAATGTCTTTTTTTTAACTTTCTTTTTATGTTGGACAGCTAACGGGAGTAACTACATAATATTTCAACAATTCCCAGAGGGATACTAGAATGAAGGCCACAGTCTGATCCACTCGGAGTTTAACCTTTTGCCCTCTTCCTGCTTCTTCTCTTAGGTTGAATAAGATCTCCGTCATGGTGCCTGATGAGCCTGACCTGCTGAGACACGTCACCCAGCTGGACGTGAGGGACAATGCGCTGACGGAGCTGGACGCCTCTGTCTTTCCCAGGCTGGAGACTCTTCACTGCGAGAGAAATCACATCAGCAGTCTCAAAGTCAAAGGCAGCTTGCTCAAAGGCATCTACGCCTCCAACAACGGTGGGTGTTCCACCCGGGATGTCATAGCATCCGCATGAAGAGTCGTAAAAATAAGAGTTACACCGCAGCTACTTGCCTCTTAACTCTAATTGATTTTCTCTTCTATAAAGCTGTAAGATACAGTAGCTGTGTCCTCACGAATGTCACTCATGTTCATCTATTCACACATCAGCTTTTCTCTCTAATTGTTTCACTCAATCATCCCTCTGTAAACTGTCATCACACGCCTCCCTTTCTTAAATGCTCTCTGCCATTTTCCATCTCCGGGCTTTTTGTATTAGACCGTCCTTGCTGTAGGTTAATTTGTTTGGATTTCTCCCCACAGAGTTACGACAGCTGGATATCAGCCCCGTGCCCTCCAATCTTAGTTACATGGATATCTCGAGGTGAGAACAATTCCCTGAGTATTAGTGTGTTATAAAAATAGATTGCAGCACTAATGAGAACTAAAAAAAATGTAGATAGTTTACAGTAAAGATTGTTTTTTCATGTCCTGATACTTTCCTTTCTTCTATGACTGTCAGTGTCTGTAATGTAGCTCAACTTTGACCTCAGTTACCTGAATCCCAAATGTTAGACAATGTAGAAAAAGCTACATTGTTTTCAGTGTATTATGTTCCATTTTAGTGAAGTCAGTTTGCAGACTGCATATAATTCATCATCATCATCATCACCTCCTCTGCAGGAACCATATGGAGTCGTTGCCAGACTGGCTGTGTGAAGCTAAGAAACTGGAAGTCCTGGACGTGAGCCACAACCTCATCACCGAGCTCCCGGCGAGGTGAGCCTCCCTCACGGCGAATGTGCTTGTAAATGCGGAGCGATGCTGCGTTAGTCTCCCTGCCCTTTGTCAGGCATCCTATCTGTTCCCCAGAGAGCCTCATAAATCACACCGATGGCCTGCAACCTCCAGATTCTCTGTACAGTCTCCTTCTCTTTATGTAACATTTTAGAAGGTCACTTGCACCTTTTTTTCTTTTCCTGTATTCTGCATCGACTCTGTCAACCTTGCTCCCTTGGCTTTTCTCCTTTTCCACTCCCTCCCTCTCTGCTTCAGGTCTTCTTAATGCCTGAGATTTATTTTTTACCCAATAAGTGTCAAGATGATAAATTTCATTTACAGGCTCCACTAGAGGCGCTGCTACGTTCTTGTTCATCTACGACCCCATCACTGTCCTTCACTCTCTCTGTCTGTCTGTCTGTCTGTCTGTCTGTCTGTCTGTCTGTCTGTCTGTCTGTCTGTCTGTCTGTCTGTCTGTCTGTCTGTCTGTCTGTCTGTCTGTCTGTCTGTCTGTCTGTCCTTCTGTCTGTCTGTCTGTCTGTCTGTCCTATCCTTCGTATCATAGCTCTTCATAGTGCTGACCCTGCTATGTGTATGTTTCTGCTGCAGGTTGTTCTGCAGCAACAGTCTCAGGAAGCTCAGTGCAGGACACAACCAGTTGCAGAAGCTGCCTGAAAGGATTGAGCGCCCTCTGTTGGAGGTTTTAGATGTTCAGCACAATCAACTGGTGGAACTTCCCTGCAACTTGTTCCTCAAATCTGACAGGTAGCTTTTATGATCATTATACTCTTTTTTTTCTCTAAAACCAATCAGATACATGATCAGAAGATACATTTTTGGGAAACTTATGACAAAAAGTAAATTGTATAATAGTATTTTAGTAAATTTGTAATAATTTAGAGTAAGAATGACAAACAACTACAAATCCATCAGCTGAGAGGTGGAAGGGGAAATTTTAATGGGTCTGATTTTATTTATATTTCCAATTAAATTTACTTGTTGCAGTTTTTCATGTTCACGTCTGAAAGTAAACAAAAACTTTGTTGTATCTCCTTGATTTTCTGTTCAGCCTGCATTGTGTAAACGCTTCAGCTAATAAGCTGGAGCACCTGCCGCCATCCAGTCTGTCAGAGGAAAGCCACAGCATCTTGCAGGAACTCTACCTAACAAATAACTGGCTCACAGACAAGTGTGTGCCCATGCTAACAGGCCACACACACCTGAGAGTTCTGCACATGGCATACAACCACCTCCAAACCTTCCCAGCCAGGTAAACATCTAAACTCTTGGGTTAGTTATTTCGTTCACAGCTCATCTAATTCATTTCATGCACATCCTCCAGTAAAATGGCCAAGTTGGAGGAGTTGGAGGAGGTGGACCTGAGCGGAAACATGCTGAAAACTGTCCCCACCACCATTATGAACTGTCGGCGAATGCACACCCTCATTGCACACTCCAACGCCATTGAGGTTTTTCCTGAGGTCATGCAGCTGATGGAGATGAAAGTAAGCTAGCTGCAGCGACACATCTCTCAGGTTTATGCAGATCTGGATGTGCTAACGGCGACGTCTTGTCTTCTGTTGTCAGTGTGTGGATCTGAGCTGCAATGAGCTGAGTGAGATTACTCTACCAGAAAATTTGCCTCCAAAGCTTCAGGAGCTGGATCTCACCGGAAACCCTCGTCTCAACCTGGACCACAAGACCCTCGAGCAGCTCAAGTACGCCATGACATAAAATGATACAGTTTGTCATTTGTATATAGATCTGTATATTCTCTGTGGATTATGTATCATTATGCCTCAACACAAGACGGTGATTTTCATCCGTTTTATCTTCCAGTAACATCCGCTGTTTCCGTATTGATCCACCTCCAACATTCTCATCGAACGAGTCATCCGGAGGGCCTGCCGTGTGGAGTCATGGCTACACGGAGGCTTCAGGCGTAAAGAACAAGTGAGTTGAATTCAGTCAACAGTGAAAGAATAACCAACATCACGTCGATCCACCGAAGCCTCACTAATATAAACCTTCTGGGAATGTGTGTTTTTAAAGGCACATGACTCTCATGAGGAGATATTTAAGGAGAGATCTTTTAAAACACCAATAAAACTAACTACAAAACAAAAGATCTGAATAAATACATGCGGTATCAGTTTGTGGATAATATTATGTGTCATTTACTTTGCAGACTGTGCGTAGCAGCTCTGTCCGTAAACAGTTTCTGTGGGAGTCGGGAGGCGCTGTACGGTGTGTTCGATGGGGACAGGAACGTGGAGGTGCCGTACCTTCTACAGTGCACCATGAACGACGTACTGGCTGAAGAACTGCACAAGACAAAAAGCGAAGAGGATTACATGACCAACACTTTCCTCGTCATGCAAAGGTAAACACAGATGTGGTGAAAGGAAACTGCGCGCTTATTTATGAAGTCTGTCTTCTATTTGCTTAATATATAGAAGAAAAAAATAATCGCTGCTCATTAAAAATCTTTCCTCCGGTATTTTTTTTCTCTTCTTCCCACCTGAAGGAAACTTGGAACTGCGGGGCAGAAACTTGGAGGCTCTGCGGCTCTGTGTCACATTCGCCATGACCCCACTGACCCTGGCGGCTGCTTCACGCTCACATCTGCTAACGTGGGAAAGTGTCAGGCCATCTTGTGTCGGGATGGAAAACCGATGTCCCTGTCGCTGATTCACAACGTGGGGCTTGAGGAAGAATATCGTAGGATCAGACAGCACAGGGCTATCATCACTGAGGTAATGGAAAAATATCCTAAATGCATTAAAGTAATTAGATGTAAATGTAAATATAGTTGTTTACTGAATGGATATTAATTTGTAAACTCTTGCTTTAGGACAACAAGGTGAACGGAGTGACCGATTCGACACGAATCATGGGCTACTCTTTCCTTTACCCCTCCGTCATCCCTTGCCCCTACGTGCAGACAGTCACTCTCACCCCTCAGGATGAGTTCTTCATTCTGGGCAGCCGTGGCCTGTGGGATTCTGTGTCTCCCACCGAAGCCGTGGAGGCTGTTCGGAACGTTCCAGATGGTCTGGCCGCTGCTAAAAAGCTTTGCACATTAGCACAGGGATATGGTTGCACAGATAGTCTGAGTGCTGTCGTCGTCCAGCTCAGTGTGAGTGAAGACTGCTGCTCCTGCTGTTGTTCTGAGCCTCCCCAGCCTCCCCCCAGCCCTGGTTTGGGCCCCTATCCTCCATCCTCCTCTGCCATGAAGGATCGGCCCTCCGATGGCTCTCTAGCTGTACCCCCCTCATCCTGCAGTGAAATCAGCAGCGAGATCAGCACCAGCGAGATGAGCAGCGAAGTAGGTTCGACCGCCTCATCTGATGAGCCTCCACAGAGCTCTTTGGTGCTGCTGCAGGAGCAGCCGCACCACCCCCACCTCCATCTGCACCAACAGTCTCATTTGCTGTCTTTACAGCACCAGCAAACCCAAACAACCACTCAGCCCTGCCAATTTCTGCTCCCAGGTTCAGAACTGCCTTCTGCTCGCAGCTGCTGCGCTCTCCATCCTGCCTGTTTGGCAGGTTCCTTTCAGAGGCAGCTGTCCAGCGCCACCTTCTCCAGCGCCTTGTCTGACAACGGGCTGGACAGCGAGGACGAAGAACCCATTGCTGGTGTTTTCTCTAATGGGAGCCGTGTAGAAGTGGAGGCAGATGTCCACTGCCTCAGAGCAGAATTGTCCTTGTTACCATCACCTCAAACATCAGTACCCTCATCTTCCAGCCAGGAACGCACCCTGCTCACTCTTCCTCCTCCACCTCCACCACCATGCACTCCAGAGCCCCTAGAGGAAGGGGTGGATATGAACCAGGGGGAGGCTGAGAACGGTCTGGAGAGAGATGAGTCATGGCAAAGTGTCGGAGTCGGAGGCAGCGATGGTGGAAAGTCAGCAGGCAAGAGGAGAGTGAATGGTTCGGTGGCACAGCAGGAGAAAAGTCATAACCTTATTGAGGTGGCAGCTGACGCTCCTTCTAAGAAATCTGGAGGTTACTTCACCGCTCCGGCCCAACCAGACCCAGACGACCAGTTTATCATACCACCTGAGCTGGAGGAGGAGGTGAAGGAGATCATGAAGCAGCATCAGCAGAAACAGCAGCGACCGACGGGGACGGATCAACCCACCGACTACTACGACACGCCTCTGTGAACAGCAGCACCGTCAGCTACAGCCTCCTCTTCCTCACAGTGGGTTTTCTCAAGAGGCTGTAAAATGCACATGAACTAATTTCATCCAGCTTTTTCTAAACTGGCTGCCACGCTCCAAACACTCTGAAGAAACATGCACTGCAGCACTCACAGAGTGAAACAAGCAAACGAGCCCTTTAATGATACTAAATCGACACATCTTTAGTGTCCATGGTCGCGCCCTTCTCACAGACCAGAACTATATTTTTTAAGGTAGACAACCAGCTGCATATGTAATCAACACTAGTCTATTTGCAATAGCATAGAATAACATGGGTCTCCTTTCTCTTGGTTTCTTTGTTTTGTAAAATCTTACCATATCTTTTAATGTGAAAGCAGTGAAGTTGCTGAAAGAAGCTTTTGAAAGAAGAGAAGCATTATCTTTTTTATTATCAGCCAACGACGATGAACATTTTTACCACACTTACCCATTGTACTGTAGATAGGGCACTTAAAATATTGTATTTCTTCAGTAAATCATGGCTCTACGCCTGTAAAAATGATCTAGAAATATTTTGTAGAAATTTTCAATACTAACTCCTAGGAGTTGCAAACTCTTTATGGTGACTCAGTCACTTTTACTAATCTTCTCTGAGAGAAATGGTGATTCTTCTTTTTTTTTTTTTTTTTCAATGATTGTAAATAAGAGAAATGTTGTATACTGACGCTTTTAAAGGAACTGCAAACCTGTATGTCGGTGAAGGTTTTAGTGGTTGGGAGGATGCTTTGTTTGCTGTTATGGAGGTGTAACCCCCCCCCCTTTTAACTTACAGTGTAGACCCACACATACATACACAAACACAGATACAAATAAATGTAAATGTGCAATTGAAAGTTAGAAACCAACATTCCGAATAATATCTCTGCACAAAGTTGCTATGGTTTGTTTGACTTTGTTTAATTGTGATGTCCTGTAGTCATCACTGTATCTGTTTAACACTAAAAGATCTTTGCATGCACACACTCACACATACACAAACACACACACACACACACACACGCGGATGCTCACAGGTTATTAGTCACACCTCCCTCCTACAGTAACTGTTATCACCGGCATGACTGTGTCTAGTTCAGTAATACAAACAAATATCCACATGGAAAAGAAACTACACAGATGTTCCTGTCTTTGGTATAATAAATTTTAAACTTCTGAATTTTAAGTGATTTTGTGTGAGACTTTTTGTTGTGGTAAATAGTTTCTTGAATTTAAAAGAAAAAAAAAAAGATATTTGAAGTTGTTACAGATTTCAAAAATGTCATTAAAATTGTATTTTTTTGGAATGTTTATTTTACACAATGAATTGCATGTTTTTACATCCAGTGACCAGCAGGTGGAAGTCTAATGCAATGTTGGATTCAGTTCTGGAACTTTCATTCTTCTTTTCATTGGGAGCTTCAGATTTGGCCATTAGTCTGCACATTTCCCAAAACCAACCCGTCTTTCCTCGCACTCTTCTTATACTTCTTTTTCACACAGATGACACTGACTGCTGTAATCACCAGCATCGCTCCCAGTACAGACAGAGAAGAAGCAAGTGCCAGATTGGTTTTATCTTGGATGGACCCCTTGTGTTGACAGCTGTCCCCGTAATACCACCAGTCGTCACCCACCACACATCTGGAGCGCAAAAGAAAAAGATAAATATTACTTCTCTAAATCTGAATTACACTTGCTCTTATTCAGCTGATATTAGAAGATTTATTGGACATTTTAAATCACTGGGTCTCTTGTTTATCAATCAATCAGTTTTATTTATAAAGTGCTGTAACATCAGCCACAGCTGTAACAAAGCAGTGAACAACGTGAAGTAAAGCGTCCAATAAAATCACAAAAGACAAGAAAGAGAACCACAATTCAATGAAAACATGAAAAAACAACGTAATAAAATCTGATGAAATTGATGTTAGTTAACATAAATAAAATCAAGTAAAAGTTTCATTAAATGCCAACGAGTAAAAATGGGTCTTTAAATGGGTTTTTTAAAATTTAATGATAATATTTAAGTAAATATAATAAACAATTATGGGTTTATTCCAAAAATCAAGAGATGCAGTTATTTATCCAGTGTCTGAGATGATTTTCAAAATAAAACACCAGCATTTCAAAATGACATCAGTTTTGTGACCGTGTTTCACTCGAGTTGATAAGAGCTCACCTGCAGGCTGGTTTGCCTTCATCTATGACACAGATTCCATCATTATGACACTGAACATGGAGGCAGTCGGCGGGGTTAGTGGTTCTGGCTGTCGTAGTCGTGGGAGGCAAAGGCTGGGTCACGGTCAGATGAGACACGTCTTAGAGAATAAAGGAGAGACGTTAGATGGAACCAGTGATGTTGAATTTATTCTGTAATCTGTTGCGTTTACCCTCCATGGTGAGAAGAAAGATGGCATCTCCTCCTTTAATAAAATCTCTGCTTTTGGCTCTGAGGTGAGTGAGATACACAGCAGTACCAGCACCTGGTCCCCGAAAATACTTGGAACCATCTGCATCTGTGACCTCAACACCGACCTTGCGAGGATCATCCCAGAAAAAATGATCAGACTCTGTTGAAAAGAATGTTTCATTAACGTTTGTCATTTCATTATTCTTTGAAGAATCATTTGTTTGACGTCTCGCACCTGTTGCCTTCATGTTGGGGTCAGTTGTGACACTGCGCTGATTGGACATGCGTTTTTGAATGTGTGGATGTTGGTCCATTAGCATGATGGTTATCTGTTTCCAAGGACACGGCCATGTCTGTTCTGTGTCTCCTTCGCCAGCCACCAGATGAGCAAAGACAGACAACTCCCCAACGTAATTGTCCTTGCCGTTTGGGTAAAGTTGAATTTGAAAGGTGTAACCCTCCTTCGAGGCGAATCGGGGGCTAAAGATTGATGCGTTGGATGGGGTGTTTTCTAAAAGATGGCTGAAGTTTTTCACTCTCCAGATAAACTCAGGGCAGGTGGTTTCAGAAAGGTTGATGTCGTCCAGGGACAGTCCTCCAGCTGCAGGTCCTGAACCTTCCTTGGTCCCTTGAAAAACAACTCGGAATTTTGTTTTGACATCTAGACTCACATGGTGCAGTTGCCACAACTCCTGAGGGGATCCTGTAACATCACACAAGAGAAATAATTTAATTTAGAAAATACATGATGTTCAAATATTAATAACAATTCCAGCAGCTAGTGTTTGTTGTAGTTACCATCTATAGTCTTTATAAAGCGCAGAAGTCCATTAGGGTTGGTTTTGCTGTACTCTCTGACATAGATCTTCAAAGTGTCGTTGGAACCAGCGCTGTTGTAGTAGAAGAACTGCAGACACTGGAAACCTCTTTTGGGATAAAGGATCCTGCTCTCCAGCACAGCTGCATCTCCAATGTTGGCTGCACCAGTGCTGAAGTGCATGAAGTACCCTGAGCCTAAATATATAAACAGTCCAATCTTAATCCTTTTGGTATTGTAAATGTTATGAGGAAAGGTTTATACTTGCTAATCGATAAATAATTTCATTCTTAATTCCAAACAAATCAAGAGAAGCTCATCCACAGTTGTGTCTTTGCAATTTGGAACATCTCCCTCTAAGATCTGTCTCACCTGTGCATTTGCCCATGTTGGAAAAGTCCACATCTGGCCCCCCTGCAGCTTTGTTGACCCTGTCCCAGTCAGCTTCATCCCCCGAACCTTGGATCATTCCACAGATGTTCTCACGTTCAAAATCACACGAGTCCAGAAAGGTGGAACCTTGAGCTGGAAAACATTTCATAAACAATGTTGTGGAAGAACTTTGAACTGTTATAAAGCGATTAAACATCATGGCAATTATTTTGCTTGTCTGCATATTTCCATGTGGCACAGCTATAAACTCACAGCCACTGTTCATTAGCGCTATCTTTAAGTCCGTTTTTGGGAGTGCTGGTTGTTGATGCTTACTGCAGTTATAGAGACGGCTCAGTTTGAGCAGGTCACTGTCGCTGAACTCCATTCGCTGGCCGATGACGTCACTGAAAGTGGGGATCTTGGTGACGATGGTGGGCTCCGAACCATTACGGAAGGCATTTTTACTGTAGTGCATCATAGAGCCGTAGTCGTAGGGGACCCCCAAAGAGCTGGAGGTGGTGTCGCTGTAGGTGTTAAAGTTGTGCTCCTTACCTGTTCATCCAACATACATTTCAAACTACAGTATATTAGTATGGTTTGATTATTTACCTTCAAATATTAAGATTTCTCATAATGTTTGTTGATAAAAATCCTGACAAAAGATTCCTTAGGAATGATAGCAGACTGTGATGCTATAGAATTTACAGTTCCATGATCAGAGGTCAATACTACCAAGTATGCTTGATGTACTGATAAGATTATGAGATTATTATATTTAGGATTTTGCAGCCTTGGAAACAAACATTCATTTCTTATGTGTAGTAAAACATGCAGATCTGCACGTTTTCTGTAATGTTTTGAGGAATGAAATACATTGGAAAACCATGCTTCATTTGTATCATATCCTGTTTCCTCCCATTTCAAATCATAAGGTATCATATCAAATTGTATTATAATGTTTAAAAGCTGTTTTTTCTTAGTATATGGATAATAATAATACATTCATTACCCTCTGAAATGCGATCCCACATGATTTTGACGTAATCATCGCGGTCTGATCTGGACTGCTCATGCCAGAATCCCAGAGCATGAAGGAACTCGTGTTCTATGGTGGCAATGCGGTCGCAGTTGGTTCCTATTGACAGTCTCTGTTTCCCAACTCGCCGGTTACCAACAGAGGAGAAACAGCTTTGGGAAGGAAAAACGGGCTTTTATGAAGATCAGATAGAATCTGCAGCTCTATCTCAAATGCACTTTTTGTGTTGTAAAACTTTAATCCTCAAGGCAGTACAATTTACTGTCTAAAGAGGCTATTAAAAAAATTAAGTCTTCTTCGCTCACCCGTTCCCTTTAAAGACGGAGATGTAGTTTTTTTCTCCGCTCCATGGTTTGAAGTCGATACAGGTTTTGAGGCGGTACTGCTCAAAGGCCTTCAGAATCACACCTTTTGCATTGATTTCTTCAAAGAAAATTATACAGACAATAATAATATTTATGTCTTTTCAGTTTTTTAAACCTGTTGAGTTATTGAAACCTGATAATGTTCTCAGTCATGTTTCTGCTCTTAGCATCAGCCAAATAGCTGAACATCCATTAAGCACTAGTGTGGTATTTCTTCAAGATCACGGTAACCAGTTATGGTCCTTGAGGGACATCGTCTTTCATGTTTTAGATGTTCCCTACACCTGGTTTGTATCAGTGGGTAAATAAAAAGCTTCTGCTGAACTGCTGATCCCAGATAACCTGTGGATTTTCTTCTTACCTAAGTCATCTTCCAAGTAATAAGGGATTGTCGTTGGCCACCTGTATTCGTCGCCAATGATGGAATTACGAGTTTGATCCTGTTGAGGCAATTATAAGCAATCAAAACTTCCTGAAATAACATTAAAAACTCTTTACCAGAAAATTCTTTCAAATGGATGAAAATGAGAAACCATTAAATTGACATACCTCATCAATCACTATGTCTCCTTCAACAAGATTCAGCCCTGCCTCTAAGGGGACAAAGAGCACAAAGACAATAAGTTTAAAGGGTAACCAAGTAAAATCCAGGAGACGTGAGAAAGAAACATCCGCGGTTTGTTTTTTTATGTATATACACACCTTCATTTATGTCAAAAATGTCAAGGTCCCGTCCACTATCTACATCAAAATCTGCAAAAAATATAAATCTGGATTAGGATATATCAGAATAAAGTGGCCGAAATAGAAACAAGTGAAAAAAATACTTACCTGAAATCTTTGGCGTGGGCTAAAAGATGTCAAACAAACATGTATCGATTAACAAAGAGAACAAAATCAATTTTTTATTAATGAGAATTTTAGTGGAATAAAAAAACAGTTTCTTACCAAACAAAGGTTGGTGACACACAGGAGACATACAATGTAAAGAACAAGAAGAGCTGTAGGTTTTCTACCTGCCATGTCCTGATCTATCTACACTCCAGACGGCTGGTTCTGAGCGCTGACAGACAATAAGGGGGCAGAAATTTCAGAAATGCATTTTGGTAATAAAGTACACATGTTCACGAGTCAATAAATGACAGAGTCATAAAGGTTCTGAGTTATACAACAACTTTAATCCTCTGTTATCTGCAAACAAATCTTTACACCTCGACGGAGGGCCACACGAAACAATCACGCAGACTTGAAGATGTGTTTCACCATGACACCTAGAAACCGATGTAACCACCCCATATGCAAGATGTTAAGATCTTTTCATACGTTTTGTGACTCACTACGAATGTGCTCTTCTCCGCCACAGTTCAAAGATTGCAAGGTCTAATTTTTAAGGCTGACTCACTTTACTCATGGCTTCCTGTTATTGCTGTTTTGTGCTTCTTTGATTGTTTATTGGTAAAGAAAATATTGAACTTTCAGAGAAAGATAAAGGGTTTACTCCAGCGTACTCGTCCTCATCTCTGTGCTCACTTCAGGATTCAACAGATGAGAAATACTCATACCTGTAAAAATGCAAATTCTATCCAGTGTCTGCTTTTTCCATCCATAGCTGAGTAATGTTTATGAAATATTAACAAATACCACAAAAAGTACAAAAAAAGAGAGGACATTTTTGTCTTGGAATGAAGTTCTTTGTATCTTATTAAGTTTTTTTCAACATACTCTCAAGTTCTGTGGAGACTTTGTTCTGTTCAGTCTTCTCCGTCAAACTGATCCTTGCTGACGAGACACGTCTGCTCCACAGTTGGATTATCTCAATAAGTCTATAAGAATTTGATGTAAAGACAGATGTGCTGTTTGCAGCTGGATAAGGTAATAAAACAACAACAAAATGTTTGTTTACAGTAAGAAATAAAACCTTTTGTGCAAACTGAGCAAGGACAGCTCTGTAGCTGATTGATAGTAGATCAAAAGTAGATTTGGAACGCAGCGTATTAAATATTTTTATGGTTCTGATATTATTTCTGGCCCTGTGATGTACTGGTGACCTGTTCAGATTTTATTTCTACTTTCCGATACACACTATTAATGATGTTTCATCAATAATGCTTCCAAAAACACATTTAACACATTTCACTGTTTGTGAAAATTGTTTCTTGTGTGTGATGAATATTGTGGAAGTAGGACGAAACAAAGGAACGTCATTATGCAACTTTGATTCAAGTGCATGCTTCACGTGGTCCATAAATCCAGCTTTGGTGATTACCTATTGATGTTTCTTCATCTATACTTTATATTACTTAAAGTACAGGTTCATGAGACAGGTGGAGTTAATGGAGCTGAACTGATCTAGCTCAGACGCAACCCCATTCTCTCTGCTGCTGGTTCAAAGCTACAGTATGAGACTGGATTTTCACACACTTGCAAGACTTTTAAATGAAAACAAGCTTTACTGGATTAAAATTACAGGGCAAGTTCATGGTCACACAACATAATTCTAACTTAATCCAGTATCCAAAAACGTATATTCCATATTAATTTAATTTAAAAACATTACTGTTGAACTCACTGAGATAATATGATATTTATTAACGCATAATGTAACACATTCTGTTGCTAAATTATCTGAGTGTTCTAATTAAGAAATACTTTACATTAATATTTGAACTGTTTTATTATTATTATTATTATTATTATTATTATTATTATTATTATTATTATTATTATTATTATTATTATTATTATTATTATTATTACGTAAATCAATATTTGATGTAAACATTTGTTAAACGTCTAAAACTTTTAATGAAATGAAAGAACCAGAGAGAAGACAGAGTTAATCCTGCTCCTCTGTAATAATTTATATGTGAAAGACTTCCCAATTTTTTATTTTTTTTTTAAATCCCCAGCAGAGCTCTTTGATGTCCGTGTTGTGTTTTATCTAATCACATTCATTCATTTCTCGCCTCCTTCTGTAGCTGTGACAATTATTTCTTTGACAACACCATCACACCTTGAATAAAGCTTTCATCTCAAACTTTAGCTCAATCAGTTCCAGTTTTATCTGTGTCTTGTTTCACGTCACAGTGTAGGTGTGTGTTGGAGCGAGTGCCTGTGTAAATTCATGCCTGTTAGAAAAAAAAAAAAGGGCAAATGACCCACGAGAGAAATATTTTCACCTAATCTTTCTATTACAGATAATTCCTGTCTGTGTTCCTGGTGATACACGACTGGTTTGTTTCTCTTTCTTTTCTGGAACATGTTCAAACATTAAATTTCAAGTGGCACCACATGAGCTTTTGACCCTCTTTGATTGCTATAGAACTTCTTATATGTGGGGAAAAGTGGTGTTGGTGGTGTGTGTGTGTGTGTGTGTGTGTGTGCAGGGGGGGGGGTAAAGTTGTGTTTTAATTAAAAGAAGCACATCTCTGCTGCTGTGGCTACTTCAAATAAAACTTATTCAAATGGCTGAAATTAATGTTCATCTCACAAACATTCACATGAGTCAGAATTGAGAAAATTCCAATTAAAATGTTTTCAGAGTGAGGTTACAGAGACTCTATATGGGTAACTGCAGTTTGACAAGGGAATGCAAAACTTCTTTTAAAGACTGCAGTGCTCAGACTTTATTTAATCTCTTATTAGATCAAATCAGAATGTTAATTTTAATTCTTTATATAATTATATCAGAAGCTTATTGATGATAATCTCACATTCTGTCATAGAAAGATCAAATGTGTTGTATTTCGGAGTTGAACTGAGGACTAAAACTTGAAAAAATAGTTTAAGCAAGTTTTGTGTGTGTGTGTGTGGGGGGGGGGGGTCGTCTTGTATGGCGATAGTTAGAGACTACTGGTAGATTTTTTTAAGACAGGTTCAATGTTAAAACTGTTAAAGATGCATGAAGTGACTTGTCTGCTGGGTCTATCTCTATGTCGGGGTTGTGACACAATCTGAAATTGCATGACTTGACGAACTCAGCTGGAACTGACGTCTTAATTGAACATCTGGATCTCATAAAGCTCCTGAAGAGAGACGTAGGCTAGGCTTCTGTAAAATCCAGCTCTTTGTCTCTTTTTGGCTACATCAGGTTCTCGGAGGAGGAGGAGGAGGTGGAGGAGGTGGAAGGAGGGGGGTATATTTCTAACACTATTCGAAATCAGCAGCCTCTTCTGAACAGGTGAATAAGTCCGTTTGATTTTAAGCACCTGAAGTGGACAGTTGGGTGAAACTCGGACTAGTTGACAAGGTGAGACCGTTTTATTTATTGATACTATTTAGTGAATGTAGTAAAATGTTCTGATCGTTTCTGTGGCGTTTTTACCCCAATGGGCGGGGTTATCGCCGCCTAGTTCTGTGAGCGCTGCACACATCCGAACCTTTCTTCTTTTTTTAATGCTATTAATTTGGACACAGCATAGTTTGGATGTTAGTTCCTCCTTTTTTTGGGTAAACGTGTCATGGAATGTCGCCTTGAGGTGGCCAATTGTTCCGTGCGTAACTGTGCGTCTTAACAAGTTTTGAACCTTTGCGCGTGTAGTGATGGGCTAATTAATAAACAATAACTTGCTCGACATCATCACCGATATTATATAAATTCATCCCTTACACAGACACCCGCTGAAAGAAACACATTCGTTCAAGTATGAGCATAAATGAACACCCCGTGCGTTCCGAACAGTATGCTATATTGAGTTTTTTTTTTTTTTTTTTTTTTTAACATAGCCTATTGTTAATTGACAATTTTGCATTTACCTTATCAAGTCAAACCACATTCAGGTAATCAATAGTACTTGATTAGATTAGAATTAGTCGATGCAAATGTACAGAAAAAGTGTGTTTGTTTGTTTACATATAGCATGTGCAGTAAAGTGGAGACAAGCCCACAAAAGTTTCTGAAGATGGGGATGCAAGAGTGGTCACAGCCCTTTTTTATTTACTGAAATTCACATTTATTTTGCGTCTCTCTCAGTAACCATTGGAATTATTTTACTGGAGATTCATTTGTCATGTTTAAAAAAGTTATGTGAGGAAAGATAAATCTTTAAAGCAGAAGGACATGGTATTTACAAAAACTAACAACAACAAAAACAATCTGTTTTTAGATGAAGTTGCTGGCTGAAGAGTTTGCATTCCATTCCAAAATATCTGCTTCACTGGATACAACCTTCGCCGTGGTCTACTCTGTTTTTGGTGAGTTACGTTTACAAAATTTCAAAGACATCTTTTGAATTTTTTTTGTTATTGTATTTTATTTATTTTTATTTCATACCATTTGAGTTATTAATGTTGTAAATAAGTTTTCTCCAGGTTCTTGACCAGTTAACTCTATTCAACAGTCATTTTACAGTTATTATAGACTAATTAATCCAGATGTTCCTCTATCAGGCAGACTGAAAAATAAAGCTCGGGTTAACTTTCATCTCAGTTGTTGATGTTTGCAGTATTTCTAAAATATTCAAACATTTTAGTTTGTTACAGATAAGTATGCACTTTGCACAGCTGTGCCTGTATCATATAAAGTTATGAAGTTTAATAACCTCTGCTGTTAAGTCTCTTACAATCTCAAAGTCATTAATGATTGCTAAAAGGATCAATGAGACACTTAAACTACATCACGCTAAAATTCTGCAAACTTGCTGTAACAATATAAAATGTTGAATCTTCTCCCTTAAAAATATATAAAAATGAAACAAAAAAGATGTTGCTCAGTGGTCAGTGTTGAGGTTTTAGTAGTGGCGGCTGGCCAATAGAGGGCACTAGGGTGCCGCCCTCCCTATAAAAAACATGATTTGGCAACAAACATGAAAATTTTTTATTACATGTATTTAGAGTTAAACACTCATATTGCTTTGTAAAATATGATTTCCTCCTGCTTCTTCACTTCTCATGTGTCTAGTTCAGCTCTGGGGCGCTGGAGAAAGCGCCCTCAGGAGGTGGGCTTTTAGATCGAATTAGCCAATAGCAGATCTGCATTGCCAAACGGCCCAAACCACGTTGAAGTACCGCAAAATTATCTGCTATCAAACAGCCATTAAAGCTGATATCCCTGATTTCAAATTGCCTTGCTTAGACTGTCAGCAAAGTCACAGAACTCTCAGCCCCTCCGGTCGGGTAGAATTCCTAAGCCACGCCCCCCCCAGGTTTAGAAACACGCGTAGCCCCAGAAGACGACCAAGTGCAAGACACTGGTCGACAGTTCATTCAAGTACAATAACATGGCAGAATCACCGGTAAGTGAAAACAATCTAATATTATATATTAAAATTATGACTAGTAGATGGCTGTAACTTTATGATAATGAAAAACAGTTTTCCAGGTGTGTGACACCATCCTGCTGCACATTGAGGAGTGTTTTGTCTTCACTCAGCATCTCGTCAGTGTGACCTGCTGCATGGAGAACTGTTTCTACAGCACAGTGGGAGGTTTCCTGAGACACACTGGACACAACTGTGGAGGTTTATTCAGTACTGGATAATTAAAATGATCAAACATATTTAATGTTTATATTATATTAAATATTACTTAAAACACAAAATGTAATGTTTATACACAAAATTTTTCTGTTTGGCTGACTAGATTAACCTGTTCTGGTGATTATTTTTTTAATTTTACAATTGAATAAAGTCTTTGTTAAATATTTACCTGAAGTTGAAAATGTATTTTTTTATACAGGGTTTACATTAATTTATCTTTACAATTTTTTTATTGACCATCCCTTAACTGGATTTATGCAGCCCCACTCAAAAAATATTTCACCAGCCGCCACTGGGTTTTAGAGTGTAAAACAGTTATGAAGCAGGTATATGAGTTTCTAATAAACACTGGAAACTCACATTTTGTTGAATCCACAAATGATTCAGCTGTACAGGCCTACAGGCCTAAAAGTGCAGTTTTTCTTTTTTTTTTTTTTTTGCAGGAATATGTTCACTGTTTGGTAATAGCACCCTGCTGTACATCTCCTACAAGAAGAAGCACCTCCTGAAGCCGGCCGAGCATTTTGTCATTAATCTGGCTGTTAGTGACTTGGGTCTCACTCTGTCTCTTTACCCCATGGCCATAACTTCAAGCTTCTACCACAGGTACTGAACTTATAGTCTGTTGAAGGCTGAAAAAAAAGGCACCCAAGATAATTTTTCTCACCACTGGAGATAAATTTGATGTTTTTTCATATTGATAGTTCCTTTTCATAGTGAAATAGTACATATGATATCACAGATATGGCAAACCACGTTTCAGCTACTCTCTTGTTTTCCCTCTCTCTCCTCTCTCATCTATCACTCCCTCTCTTATTGGCACCATCTTCTTCTCCTCACACCCTTTACTGCCTCATGCAGGTGGCTGTATGGAAAAACTGTTTGCTTCATATATGCATTTTGTGGCATGTTGTTTGGCCTCTGCAGTCTGACCACTCTCACCCTGCTGAGCATGGTGTGCTTTGTAAAAGTCTGTTATCCACTTTATGGTAAGTCTCTTTTAAAAACCCTGTTTTTGCTTGGTGACATGATTAACGCATTCATGAACTAAAAGGCTGCTGATTTGAAAGCTAATAATCCATCTGAGGGCGACTGTCATTGATGGTTGAAGCAGTGCAATTGGGCCTTTACTGTGTTTACAACAAAATGTACTCTTCATTCAGTTTTCTAAACTGGTCTGAATGTCCAACACTCAATTGTAGGGGATTAAACATGGTCTAGTGCAAAACACTTGAGCCACTTCATAATTAAGAATGGCATCTCAAAAGAAAATCCTATCAGCAAATAGATTTTCAATTTTAATTGTATTAAATTTTTTTAAACATTAAAATCTCTGCATATTAAGCAATGACTTCATTCATTAGGGCCAATACTACAGTACCGGTATATTATAGGCTGACATGACTCAGCTGTCATTTATTTACCTTATTTGGCTGTCACCACAGGATAACTCGCCCAATCTTTCATGCTCTACTTGCTCCTGTAGCGTGATAATTATCAAGCCATACAATTACCTCATGTTCCTTAATCACAATAGCAAAATGTTGTCTCTCATTTAGCTAAAAAAAGACTACAACTGTGCATAGAAGGATATAAGAGGTCACGTTATGCGAACCCTTCATTGGCGGTACATAAATTACCTGTTTTAAAAGAATCCAGATACTTTCATGCATTCAAGGATGAAGATGATGGAAATCAAGCTTTGGCATTCACACCCAATGGAACACTATCTGACTTCCATAGAAGAAAAAAATACAGTAGAACTATAAACATGACTCTAAGTGTATTTTCATTTGATTCAAGGTCGTCTCTGCTTGTGTCTGTCCAAGGTGTGAATTTACAAGCTGCGGTCTAAAGACAATAAAACTCTGCTGGCCAATAAAAAGCCTTGTTTTAATAACCTGGATTCTCACAAGATTTTGAGTTTTCCAAACCCACAACCATCAATCTTGTGCCTTTCCAGCAAAAATCGTCTTCCTCGGTCAAAACATTTTTGGACCAATCATGTGTTAGCATTGTGGTTTGGGGCAGGTCTTCAGGTATGATTGGCAGCAAGTGCCCTGGCAAAGCAAAACAAACACTGCTGCACTGGTGGATGTACGCATAAAAGTGGTTATTGAATCTGTTTCAGGAGAACTAGAGATGATTTCTTGGTTAAAAAAATGAGCAAAGATTTGAACTTTATGCATTTCTTAGTGGTAAAGATGTGTGTGCTTTTCTCCCGCTACTGTGATAGGCTAAAGACAAATCATGCAAGGCAGACACTTGCTGGCGCGTCCTCAAATCAGCTTTAAATATTATACCTGATGTCCCTCCCCCTTTCAGACACTTTCACACAGAGAAATCCCAGATGTGTGTGTAGCACTGAGTGGACAAGTGGGGCTACACACAGATCTGGCATAGCAGGTTATTGTTTTAATATTTAAAATTCATAGGAAATTGGTTGGATGATTGGTTCAAGTGGGTTTTGCCCATTTGGATCCGATCACCTTACAGAAGCTAAGTGTTCTTGCTTTTCAGTTAAAGAACATAACGTCCCTAAATGCTCAACAGAAGGATCGCTTCACAGTGAATGACACAAAGTCAAAATGTGTGTGACTGTTAATTTCTTAATTTTACCTAGTTATAATAAAGTTAAAAAAATTGTAACATAGTAGTTAGGTTTAATTAAAACTTAATTGTTTTTGCAGAAGATGACAGAATAAGAGTTTCTGAGAAAATATGATGCCGCATCCAGACGATGAGATGATGGGGACTGTTTGTTAGATTGTTATCTACAAATCATCTAACTAAGTTCATTGTGATTTCACAGGAAACAGGTTTAACTCGCGTCACGGTCGGCTGCTCATTGCCTGTGCCTGGATCTACGCCCTGATCTTTACCTGCTGCCCACTGATCCACTGGGGAGAGTACGGACCAGAACCCTATGGCACCGCCTGCTGTATTGACTGGCACGAGTCCAATCATAACACCACAGCTCGATCGTACATCGTTGTGCTGTTCGTTTTCTGTTACATCCTTCCATGCTGCGTTATTGTTGCATCCTACACGGGCATTCTGGTTACTGTACAAGCCTCCAGGAAGACTATGGAGCAGCATGCATCAAGGCAAACCAACATGAACAGCACCCAGATAATTATTGTCAAGGTAAAAAATGTCCTAAAATGATTCTGAAGCACTTCAACTTCAGTTCAGCACTGGTTTAAAACTTTTGCAATAGTTTCCATCCCTCCTTTCTGACTTATTTCATTACTATGGAAATGGGAACAAGCAGCTAGACATGAGGCTGTATAGCAGTTTCAGGTTATATTTGGGTAGCTACAAAGGTTTAGGTTGGAGACTGAAACAGATGCACTGGTGTTGATTGTCTTTGAAAGAATGCGTAACTGTAAGCTTTTATTTTCTTTTGTTCTTCTTTCTTCCAGCTGAGTGTGGCTGTCTGCATTGGTTTCTTTGCGGCATGGAGCCCATATGCTGTCGTCTCCATGTGGGCTTCTTTTGGACACGTTGAAAGCATTTCACCTCTTGCATTTGCGATCCCTGCCCTGTTTGCCAAATCCTCAACTATTTACAATCCAATAGTCTGCTTGACACTAAGACCACATTTCTGCAGGGCGATGCACAGAGACCTACGCAGAGCATTGCAAACGTGTCAGAGGGGCTGCCTTTGCCTCAAGGGCCAAGCAAAGTGCTGCACAAAGCCAAAAATCAAAGTCAGACTTCGCACAGTCCGGCAACAGAACAACCAGTTCCCATCATTCATCTCTGCTCCTCAACCACCAACGGCAACTATAAAGAACCACAAGTGCCAGAATAACTTCAGACCATACACTCAGATGTATAGCATCTCTTATCTAGCTGTCATCGCAGACATGTCAAAAGGTCAAGAGACTCCAGTTCTCCAATCACTTCACCAGTCTGACACTAAGGGCCCCAAAAAACTCCCAATAAGAAGGACTTCAGAACCAAACAACCACAATATTCATTTAGAAATGGTTCCAAGACACACAAAATAAGCTTGATCCTGATAATGCAGACTATTTAAATTACTCATGACATTGTCAGCAAGTTGTTCGTTTAGATGTACACTTGCTTTCTTTTTTCAGGGAATTATGATCGAGGATTTATAATGTACCTTTAAGTGTTTGGGCAACAGCTGTGCAACATACATTTCTTGTTCTAATCTTCTCATTTTCTCTGTGCTTTCTCCATGTCAGCAGATTTGTAATTGATGCGTTTATTCAGCTGAGTTGACACGCCGCACTAAAAAACTGGAGATTATTCAGATCGTATCTCAGGTTATTCTTGTGGTTTATCAGCTTGTATAATTTTTTTTTTCCTTTTCATTCATTTTGAGGATTTAACATTGTTTCATTAAATCTAAATAAATGTTAAAGGATATGTACAGCTCCTGTTTTTTGTTGCAGGTTAAAAATGATTTTTGTTTAATTTAATTACATTCAGTCCATCAAACCATATAGATCTTAAATTAGAAGTCAAATTGATAAGTGCTATTAGAAAAACACCAGTTAAATATTTGTACGACTGAAAATCTTTGCTGCTTCAAATGAATTTCCCTACTTAAGATATTTGATTAGATATTTCAATCATATAATGTTTAGTGTGTGTAAAGATCATTATCTGCTAAAACGCCATAAAAATACAATTTCTAGCTGTTCGGCAAGACAACAGAAAAAAAACAAACATTTGCATCGCTGATGAAACTTTTACAATAAATGATTCATCACCATAATAATTCAGTTTTACTTTTTCACATGCAAAACATGATATACCGATGCAAGTAACAGAAAATCTAAGATTCTGAAGAAATGTAAAAGTATGAAACTGGTCAACGTTGAAAAAAATCGAGGTTTAGCACAAAAATAATGCACACGGATCGTTTTTTTAAAAACATATTTACAAAGTTTATTGTGAATGTTGGAGCGGCATTCCTTGAAAACACACATAACATAGCTTTTACATTCATAGAGAGAAAACAGGCGTGTGATTCATCCAGGTCAAGGCCCCAAACACAAAGTCAAAGAATCTCAAAAGAATTCAGAAGATGAGGAAAAAAAAACTTCAAGAGCTGTGAGATGCCTTGAAAAGTAACTTGGGAAGCAAAAAGCTTTACTGTAACAACAGTTATATACATTAAAATGTATGCATCAGATCTTAAACTGAAAACTCAACATGGGCAGCTAATGAGCTAATCAGAAAATTCATGCATACTTTGGTTTTATTGTGCCTAAAATATGAGAAAGACAAACACTTTGCAAAAAATATATTTCAGGAATACTGCATGGGAAGATTTATTTTACTTTATTTTGGGCTTATTATTTTCTTCTGCAGGTTTTTTATGGTGTTGTCTGTGACAGATCTCATTAACTTTGAGTTATCTGACATTAATCATTAGCTAAGCTCCGAATGCAAGTGGATTCTTCAGTTTAAATGATTTTTCCTCATAATGACAATGTAAAGGTTTCACAAAGTTCCTGATAAAAACTGTAGTTCTGCAATCTTTGGCTTAATCCATGGTATGATTATAAAAACTGATTATGCAGATTGCTACAACCGTTTTAATACTGCATGATGAGAACTACCGTGACCATATCTGCTGCTCATCTGCACAGGATAGGTAGAAAAAAGTCAAGATGTCTTTTATTTTTTTGCGCCCAGAAAGTGTTTAATTATTGCAAACTGCCGACAGTGAGCACCCTGATCATCAACAGCAAGTAAGAAATGATTTATATTAAAAATATATATAGAAATGTATTTGATTAGTTTGAAAAACAAAAATCTACATTCCAATGTTTCAGAACCTTTTTATAACCTTAAGGTTAGTTTTCACTGAGCTGAGCCTCAGAACTCTGACCACAGTTTAGGAAGTTTCACCGCTATGGTTAACCACTAATCTACCGAGTATCAAATTCCCCCCGAGCAGGACGAGCTGCACACGTCCAGTAATTTCTGGATGACATCTACCTTGATGTTTCCCTCGAGAGCTCGACAGAGCTTCCCGATCGTACAGCCGAAAGATCCTTCTTTCATTTTCCAGAGCTCCAGCATCTGATGAACCATCTCCGGCAAGCCGTCACGTGAGTAGTCATACTCTATGGTTTCTATATCTACATTGGTCAAGCCCAGCTGTCGCGCACAGCGTTTCCACTTGCTCCCAACGTTGTCCCTGATCAAATCCAGGTGTGAGTCTTTCACAGGATGGTCTTCTAAATAACACAGACAGCAGCAACAAGCATCAGATGTTTCATGTCGCTTTTACAGGTAAATCAGACATTTTTATTTATGTTTCGAAAGTAAAGTCAACATTTCTTCTCCTGTGTTCCTGTTTGTTGAAGAAAATAATTGTGTTAGTTTAGAAAAGGAAGCTGTGATGCTCCAGCTGCCTCCAAACCGATTATATGAAACTACAACGATACAAAAAGCCGGCCTCGATCATGACCAGTGACTTCATGTCAACCTCTAAACTTTTCATACTGAAGTCTATACGCAGCTTCTGTCAGGTGCAGCTTTAAAATTCCATGTTTCCTAATATTTTAATGTCTATTTTTAATAATTAAGACTCAGGCTCCACCCAGACCAGCTCAGATTTAACGTCTGCCTTTTAACTTGTTTCTTTGAGTAAATTTAAAGAAGACTAAATATATTCAACACTTCCCTCCGTGGCTCTAACTGTAGTACAAAAACCTTGCGTAGTACTTCAATCAAACTGGAAAAACTTTTTAAAGAATAATAAACTTGGCAGCGGACATTTTGAACCAAATAATTCTCCTTTTGAAAACGTCAAAGAACTCTTTTCTTTCAAACAAGAAAAGCTATTGTGTCGTTGGCCTTAATGCCAGTCGTTGAACAGCAGGACAGCTCTGTATCCTTGTTCTGCCTTTTACACTCCATCACAAGTTAATATGTTTTATTCTTATCAGTTCTATCATCTAAAAGTAAAAATCTATTTTATCTCACTTAGAAAGTTCTGGTGCAGAAGCTTGTGAACTTATTTGTTAATGTTCAAGCTTTTCTGATCAATAACAAAGTTTCAGTTGGAAACTTTCCAAATTGCTTCTCCTGAACATAAAACATAGAAACGAGCTGAAACATGGACTTTTACTTGTATAAAATAAGAATGATGAGATTTAACATTCGCCTCGGGCAAAACACAAACATTTTCAGTTACAGTCCTAATAATCTTTTTTTAACTGTGAGCAGAAACTGCAGAAAGACACGCAACATGTATGACATGTTCTATGTTACCGTATTTAAGAATGCCTTCTTGGATTCGAGACATGGTGTTAGCAGATAAACACAACGAAGGAGGCGAAGCATCGTGACTTCTGATGCTCATTGTGTTGTTGCTTCCGATCTGGATCCCGCTGGCGTTCTGAATGTACAGAGATCCTGGAGAAAGAGTTCAAACACATAAACATAATTAACAGCTTAGTTATTCTGTTATAACAGACTGAATCAGTTCCGTTTGTACCTGGATCCTGTTTGGAAGTGAAATATCGTCCAGCGTTTGCGTCAGAGGCAATGGAATCAGGCGGTGGGTAAGCTGGCCAGGACCGCTGGCGATCGATGTGGGAGTGTGGATGCTGCTGGTTATACTGCGGCAGAGAAGACGTGCTGGCTGACATGTGAATATGGGGGGAATTATGCGAGCAGGTGTTGGTGGGCTCATAGCAACCTGAAGTGGGGCAATTCCACTTCTCCATCTGGCTGGTGGGCTGCACCGGGTGGTTAGTCCAGGAATGGACAGAGGACATTTCTTGTGCTGGGTGCCTCTCAGTGTTCTCTAAGAAACTGACAGGACGTGACAAGAAATGATTTTGGGCGTGAAAACCGTTAGCAGCTCCGGGCTGGTATTCAGACAGATAACTGCCGTGTTTGTGGTACTGAAGCTCCCGGTTCAGTTTCTCCTGCAGATCTGAAGTGCTGCTCACTCCTCTCGCATCCGTCTGCAAACAACCTTCATCCTGGATGTTTTTCAGGTCCTCGACGCTGGCTTCAACTGGCATGGACGCACTTTTATCTGAACTCATCAAAGGGGCGGGGTGATCTAAGCAATCAAAAGAAAGTAAAGCAAAAAAAAAGATGTTCAACAATTTAAAGAGAATTTTGTGAAGAATTCAAAGTGAAGATCAGATCAGTATACTGAGTTTACCCACCATGTTCATTGGCCCAACTATATTCATGAGTCAGCGATAACGATTTTATCATTTCAACAAGCTCATCTGGGCCTTCATATTCACCCTGTAATAAAATACATGAAATATCAAACCATGAAATACTTAAAATCTGTATTTATCTGCTGTTTTTTAACCCGATCGTTAAACCGTGGATTCACCCTCAGATTGGAAACATCCTCCTCCACGTGCGGTTCAAGCTTCTCCGTGTAGAAACGAAGGAAGTTGTTGTAAGCCTCTGCAAGAAGGATGAGATTCACACAACACGCTGATTTTTATGTTTCTAATAAGAGAGTGAACATGTAGAGTGTTTAAGCATATCGTTGGACAGGAACTATGTTAATAAGTGTAAAATTAAAAACTGAAGTTGAAGTTGTGTAGTGTTTTACCTCTAAATGTGGGTCTTTGTTCAGGATTTTGACTCCAGCAGCTCTTCATCAGCTGAATGATCTCTGCAGGCGTTTCCTCAGGAACGAGTTCCTCTGCTGGTCGGTCACCGTTGATGACACACTGGCTTATTTGCTCTTCACTCCTGGCGTCTGCACATAAGGATCGCTGGTTTAAATGTCTGCACAGTTGCAATGTATGAATCTTGTAAATGTAAATTTAAAGTCATTTCAGCTCACTTGCATACGGTTCTCTCCCCGTGAGAATGACCCAGACCACCACTGCAAAGCTGTACACGTCGGATTTCTCTGTGGAGGGAGTGTGAATACTCCTCAGGTGCTCCGGGGCCATGTAGCTCAGAGTCCCGGCTCCTCTCAGCCCAGCTGATGGCTCCTTGTGACTCTTTCTTTGAGACTCCTGTTTTGTGAGTTTGCTCCATGTCTGGCAGGTGGCCAAGCCTAGATCTGCAATCTAAAAAAAAAAAAAACTGTTTACAGTGACTTTAAATCAGTTAAACAGATTATAAGTGGTATAAATTATAGTTTACCTTGATGTGAAAATCCTTATCGACTAAAATGTTTTCTGGTTTGATGTCCTTGTGTATGACACGGCTCTCTGTGAGGTACACCATCCCTTCCAAAATCTCTAAAATGATCCTTCCCTTGATGGATATCGGCACATTGACCTGGATAAACCCCAGACTTGAGCTCATTTAAGGATTAACACAGCTGTTAATGATGCAGCGATAAATACTGCTTCACTGTTTTAGGTCTGGTGAAAGATTTTTGGACTGACTGACCTTCTCCAGCATGGCCAACAGGTTGCCTCTGGGTAGGAGCTCCATAACAAGAGAGCAGTCACTGTCCTCCATGATCACACCTAGCAGCTTGACCACACGCTCATGGTTAAGACTTGCCATGATGTTTCCCTCCTCCAGCAGAGACCTTTTACTATCTCTGGAAAGTACAAAAACATAAAGAAAGCAGATTTTGCATGAAACAACAAACAGAACATGAGTTTTATATCCTCCTGAAACTCAAGCTTTTATTTTCCACTTGAAAAGCATCCTTGAATAGAAAAAAAACAGGCTTAATTTGGTCAGAATAAAATATTGTGGGCCAAGAGACCCTTGTCCTCCTAAATGGACACAGGTGGATGCTGGACGAGGACAAAACAGCAGTATTAAAGGTTGATTTAGGCACATAAGAAAACACAAGGCCACACAAGGAATTAACAACATTTCACAATAAAAGACTTTACAGAAGAAATTAATGTGTTCATTTTTGATCACTTTTACAGAGAACTTGTGTATCTAACGAGTTATTCTGGCTTAACAACTGTGGTTATTCATTAAATGTCCAACTAGAGATGATAGAAACTTTTAGAAGAAGGATTTGAATTTGGTCTGTGCAGAACCGGATGTCCGACAAAAAGATAACTCAGAGCTAAATCAGCTTCATCCACTTTATTTACATATTTATGCTTTTCTTTTGTGCACATCCGAGTTGTATAAAACTGTGAATCTACTTCCTACTCACACACACACACACACACACACACACACACACACACACACACACACA
>SSNP01000021.1:4257510-4316255 GCA_006937955.1 Pachypanchax playfairii
ATGAAACTACAACGATACAAAAAGCCGGCCTCGATCATGACCAGTGACTTCATGTCAACCTCTAAACTTTTCATACTGAAGTCTATACGCAGCTTCTGTCAGGTGCAGCTTTAAAATTCCATGTTTCCTAATATTTTAATGTCTATTTTTAATAATTAAGACTCAGGCTCCACCCAGACCAGCTCAGATTTAACGTCTGCCTTTTAACTTGTTTCTTTGAGTAAATTTAAAGAAGACTAAATATATTCAACACTTCCCTCCGTGGCTCTAACTGTAGTACAAAAACCTTGCGTAGTACTTCAATCAAACTGGAAAAACTTTTTAAAGAATAATAAACTTGGCAGCGGACATTTTGAACCAAATAATTCTCCTTTTGAAAACGTCAAAGAACTCTTTTCTTTCAAACAAGAAAAGCTATTGTGTCGTTGGCCTTAATGCCAGTCGTTGAACAGCAGGACAGCTCTGTATCCTTGTTCTGCCTTTTACACTCCATCACAAGTTAATATGTTTTATTCTTATCAGTTCTATCATCTAAAAGTAAAAATCTATTTTATCTCACTTAGAAAGTTCTGGTGCAGAAGCTTGTGAACTTATTTGTTAATGTTCAAGCTTTTCTGATCAATAACAAAGTTTCAGTTGGAAACTTTCCAAATTGCTTCTCCTGAACATAAAACATAGAAACGAGCTGAAACATGGACTTTTACTTGTATAAAATAAGAATGATGAGATTTAACATTCGCCTCGGGCAAAACACAAACATTTTCAGTTACAGTCCTAATAATCTTTTTTTAACTGTGAGCAGAAACTGCAGAAAGACACGCAACATGTATGACATGTTCTATGTTACCGTATTTAAGAATGCCTTCTTGGATTCGAGACATGGTGTTAGCAGATAAACACAACGAAGGAGGCGAAGCATCGTGACTTCTGATGCTCATTGTGTTGTTGCTTCCGATCTGGATCCCGCTGGCGTTCTGAATGTACAGAGATCCTGGAGAAAGAGTTCAAACACATAAACATAATTAACAGCTTAGTTATTCTGTTATAACAGACTGAATCAGTTCCGTTTGTACCTGGATCCTGTTTGGAAGTGAAATATCGTCCAGCGTTTGCGTCAGAGGCAATGGAATCAGGCGGTGGGTAAGCTGGCCAGGACCGCTGGCGATCGATGTGGGAGTGTGGATGCTGCTGGTTATACTGCGGCAGAGAAGACGTGCTGGCTGACATGTGAATATGGGGGGAATTATGCGAGCAGGTGTTGGTGGGCTCATAGCAACCTGAAGTGGGGCAATTCCACTTCTCCATCTGGCTGGTGGGCTGCACCGGGTGGTTAGTCCAGGAATGGACAGAGGACATTTCTTGTGCTGGGTGCCTCTCAGTGTTCTCTAAGAAACTGACAGGACGTGACAAGAAATGATTTTGGGCGTGAAAACCGTTAGCAGCTCCGGGCTGGTATTCAGACAGATAACTGCCGTGTTTGTGGTACTGAAGCTCCCGGTTCAGTTTCTCCTGCAGATCTGAAGTGCTGCTCACTCCTCTCGCATCCGTCTGCAAACAACCTTCATCCTGGATGTTTTTCAGGTCCTCGACGCTGGCTTCAACTGGCATGGACGCACTTTTATCTGAACTCATCAAAGGGGCGGGGTGATCTAAGCAATCAAAAGAAAGTAAAGCAAAAAAAAAGATGTTCAACAATTTAAAGAGAATTTTGTGAAGAATTCAAAGTGAAGATCAGATCAGTATACTGAGTTTACCCACCATGTTCATTGGCCCAACTATATTCATGAGTCAGCGATAACGATTTTATCATTTCAACAAGCTCATCTGGGCCTTCATATTCACCCTGTAATAAAATACATGAAATATCAAACCATGAAATACTTAAAATCTGTATTTATCTGCTGTTTTTTAACCCGATCGTTAAACCGTGGATTCACCCTCAGATTGGAAACATCCTCCTCCACGTGCGGTTCAAGCTTCTCCGTGTAGAAACGAAGGAAGTTGTTGTAAGCCTCTGCAAGAAGGATGAGATTCACACAACACGCTGATTTTTATGTTTCTAATAAGAGAGTGAACATGTAGAGTGTTTAAGCATATCGTTGGACAGGAACTATGTTAATAAGTGTAAAATTAAAAACTGAAGTTGAAGTTGTGTAGTGTTTTACCTCTAAATGTGGGTCTTTGTTCAGGATTTTGACTCCAGCAGCTCTTCATCAGCTGAATGATCTCTGCAGGCGTTTCCTCAGGAACGAGTTCCTCTGCTGGTCGGTCACCGTTGATGACACACTGGCTTATTTGCTCTTCACTCCTGGCGTCTGCACATAAGGATCGCTGGTTTAAATGTCTGCACAGTTGCAATGTATGAATCTTGTAAATGTAAATTTAAAGTCATTTCAGCTCACTTGCATACGGTTCTCTCCCCGTGAGAATGACCCAGACCACCACTGCAAAGCTGTACACGTCGGATTTCTCTGTGGAGGGAGTGTGAATACTCCTCAGGTGCTCCGGGGCCATGTAGCTCAGAGTCCCGGCTCCTCTCAGCCCAGCTGATGGCTCCTTGTGACTCTTTCTTTGAGACTCCTGTTTTGTGAGTTTGCTCCATGTCTGGCAGGTGGCCAAGCCTAGATCTGCAATCTAAAAAAAAAAAAAACTGTTTACAGTGACTTTAAATCAGTTAAACAGATTATAAGTGGTATAAATTATAGTTTACCTTGATGTGAAAATCCTTATCGACTAAAATGTTTTCTGGTTTGATGTCCTTGTGTATGACACGGCTCTCTGTGAGGTACACCATCCCTTCCAAAATCTCTAAAATGATCCTTCCCTTGATGGATATCGGCACATTGACCTGGATAAACCCCAGACTTGAGCTCATTTAAGGATTAACACAGCTGTTAATGATGCAGCGATAAATACTGCTTCACTGTTTTAGGTCTGGTGAAAGATTTTTGGACTGACTGACCTTCTCCAGCATGGCCAACAGGTTGCCTCTGGGTAGGAGCTCCATAACAAGAGAGCAGTCACTGTCCTCCATGATCACACCTAGCAGCTTGACCACACGCTCATGGTTAAGACTTGCCATGATGTTTCCCTCCTCCAGCAGAGACCTTTTACTATCTCTGGAAAGTACAAAAACATAAAGAAAGCAGATTTTGCATGAAACAACAAACAGAACATGAGTTTTATATCCTCCTGAAACTCAAGCTTTTATTTTCCACTTGAAAAGCATCCTTGAATAGAAAAAAAACAGGCTTAATTTGGTCAGAATAAAATATTGTGGGCCAAGAGACCCTTGTCCTCCTAAATGGACACAGGTGGATGCTGGACGAGGACAAAACAGCAGTATTAAAGGTTGATTTAGGCACATAAGAAAACACAAGGCCACACAAGGAATTAACAACATTTCACAATAAAAGACTTTACAGAAGAAATTAATGTGTTCATTTTTGATCACTTTTACAGAGAACTTGTGTATCTAACGAGTTATTCTGGCTTAACAACTGTGGTTATTCATTAAATGTCCAACTAGAGATGATAGAAACTTTTAGAAGAAGGATTTGAATTTGGTCTGTGCAGAACCGGATGTCCGACAAAAAGATAACTCAGAGCTAAATCAGCTTCATCCACTTTATTTACATATTTATGCTTTTCTTTTGTGCACATCCGAGTTGTATAAAACTGTGAATCTACTTCCTACTCACACACACACACACACACACACACACACACACACACACACACACACACACACACACACACACACACACACACACACACACTAAATCCAACCCGAATCTTCTCGGTCTCGGACACATGATCCGTGTTATGAAGGGGAAATCCCGAGATGACTTACTCGTTACGAAGTGGACCCGTATACACAGTCTTCAAGACCACCTGGCCCAGAGTAACATGGTAACACAAATAAACCTCTCCAAATCCTCCATAGTCCAGCGCCTCCTTTTTGATGAGATCTGTCGATCTCATTTGAAGAGAGGTTTGAGGCGTCGTGGCCATTTCTGAGAAAAACAAGGAGAAAACAACTAATTTACCAGACCTGTAGCTCATTTACATACATAACACGATAGTTGAGACTTAAATACACTGATTATTATGTGTAAAAGTCGCCTCAGGACGCACATTTGATGAAGGACCCGGTGAATCAACCACCCGTAACGTTCAAAACACTTGACAGCTCCAAAATACCACATCAAATTTCCACATCATAAAGTTTGAGCAGCTTCTTTCATGACAAAACAACATCAATTAAACTACATATTCATTCAAACTATACACTGTTAGTTTAAAAATCACTCAAAATTTGCATAAAATACACCTAAACATACTTTTCTTTGTATTTCCGGTGTTTCCTCGACGCTCCAGTTAAAAAGAAACCACACTGAAGACTACAAACAGTCTTACAAGTTGATAACAGAGTAATAGATCAGGACGGTTAATAGATTCATGTTCTTGAAGTGTCAAATAACATTTTAAAGACAATTTAAAAATTGACCTTGCCCTCTACTTGTTAGACTATTTTCTTTTTTATGTATTGTTTGTTTATTTATTTCTATAAAGAATTGTGAGCTTGAACGTCATTTTTGCATGTGACATTGCTGCCATCTAGCGGTCAAATTTAGTTAAGTCAAAACAGTAACTAGGATTTCTTTATAGCACTAAATTTTTACAATATTTGAAGTTTAATGCAATTATTAATTTATTATTTTTGGGGGGCGTTTTAATAAATTCAGTTTTCAGTCAAGCTTTCTATAACCCTCAACCATCGCTGTAAAAAAACAATTTATATGATATTATATGATGCTACCATTAAAGATTAATTAAATTGAAAGTACAAGAACATATCTATTTCATAAACCTACATATATCAGGTTAAGAAAATGTTATTTACTGTTGGTTCAAAATAATAATAATAAAATCCAATTCCATTGATAAATCAGGCATTTATGTGAAACTAGAGCGGGAAACCACCTAAACTGTAGCCTCTGGTAGTGTGGGCGATACATATTGGGCAGCCTATCTGCGAACACCCACACTATAAATTCCACTTTTTTGCACACTAAAACCACAACAAAGCACTATCATATTTACCTGTCTTGTGTTTTGTCAGTGTAGTGGCTTGCATTTTTTTTCTTTGTTATATACATTTATTGCTGGTAATGTCAAGATTATTATGAAAATTTCCCTCATTTTTTGTTATAGTTAACAAGTAACTGAGCACTGTTGCTGACAATTAGAATAGCAAACCTAGAATGTATGTCAGCAGGGATTTGTTATGAATTGTGATTACATGTTCAGAGCCTTTTTTTCATTGAGACTGCATCATGATTTATCTTTATTGACAATTTCTTTCATCTTTAAAAATAAAAAAAAATACAATCTCTGCACTCTGAGTTAACTTGAGTATAAAAAGTGTGATAAATACATTTAATATTTAACTTTTTAAATAAAAAGTATTCCATCAGTTTGACACAGCTGTTGTACTTGAAGCTAAAACATTTAGGTGAAAATAATAATTTAAAAACATAGTATGGTTCATGTCATTTTATAGATACCTCCTCTCATTCAAGCCCTGGTCTACTGTCCCACAACAACAGATCACCAGGAAGTTAAAGCAACTGGTGTCTGACTGGTAAATGTGCAGTCAATGTGGGGCAGTGGGTACCAGCACTTCCTGTTGATGTTTTTACAGCGATAATAATCATCACAGAACTGCCAGGTGCCATATTTTCTCTGTAAGAGCAGCAGGGTGACTGCCCATGTTTGTGATTGGCTTCTTAAAGTCTGTGTCAGCCGTCAGAGCGGTTTTGTGTTCGGGCTGGTTTTCTGCAATCAGAGAGGTTGGGGGGGGGGGTAGGTTGTTCCTGCCAGTTATCAGTGTAGTAAGATAGAAAAGATAAATGAGACACTTGGTTTATTCTGTGGTGACTTGTGAAATACTTTTGAATTGTTTCAAAATCATCTTCAGTAAAGAACTTTAGACGTCCTTGCAAACTGTTTTCCCTCTGCAAATTCTGAATGATATTCAAAGGTGGGTAAATGTAAAATATCTTTGCTAATGTGAACACAGTGTGTCTGGCTAGTGTCTTATTCAGTTGGCTGCCACTCAAGATGAAGGATATGTTTCTTTAAAAACCAAAAAAACTAATTTCTTCTACAAATTAATGATGTAATTCTCTGTTTTTCCTCAATAATCATGTTATATTTTGAAAAGGCCACATCAATGAGCAGGACTCCCCTAAAAAATAGCTTTTTTTTCCCTCTCAGTGGGACTTTCCTGGTAAAATAAAGGTTAAATAAAAAAAGTAAAAAAAAAAAAGGTTGTGTGAGCGTGGCCTCAAGCTGAGCTGTTATTGGAGCCAGATACATCGAAATGGCAAAGCAGATATTTGATTAATGAAAATACATGTTGTTATGCTATAAATCAGAATTACGTTTTTTGTCATTATGCTGTGAAGTACAAAGAAAACACGTGAGCATTATCTAAAATATATTTTTAAATCTATAAACTATTATTTATATAAAAATGTTTTATACTTTGAAATATATCATGATAATAATCCTTGGGACTGTCATTTGCTTTTTCATATTAAACAAAGTTTTTCAGTCTTGACATGATGTCTGAAACAAACAAATTAAACATTATTAATGAATCCAACTGTGAATATTTCACATCAGTGATGATATTTATCATATCTTAGGTCTTTCTGTTCTTTTTATAGAGAACTGGGATACTTTTTCTCTGTACAAAAGATACTTTGTTTAATTCGAGATCAAATAAAGCTGAAGAGGCAAAATATTGGCCAAGTTTGAGACGCATTCCAGCAGATTCCCCTCCAAAAACTTCCATTCCCATGATTCAACGCGAGAATCTTACGCTTGGGCGTGCTCGAACGGCTCGCGCGGATCTGTTTCCTTGGAAAGACAAATCCTACGTGAACCAAAACGCATTAAAAACAACGAGGATACGGCGTGACATTCCTTCGTGGCGCTGTTTTTCTGTCCGGCTCCTGAAATATGGGGAACGGGATCAACAAGGTACGAGTTTTATTCTTTTTTTTTTGGAATTTGGGTGTCTGACAATTAAAAGTTGTTGTGATACAGCAGCTTGAGGAAGCAGCAGCTAAATTATCCCTGATTAGACATGGAAACTAGTTCTAAGTTATATATCGATTTTAGCTACTATGTTTCTCCCAGCTGTAGTCTTATGGCTGTTATATTATTTTCTCCACATTGTAGGTCCTTCCGGATTTATATTTGGGAAACTACAGAGGTGTGTCAGACTTTTTTTTTTCTTGAAGTGTTTGCAGAATTCCAGAGTGTTTACTCTGTTGCTCTCTGTGTTTTCTTTTCACTTTCAGATGCAAGAGACAGAGAACAGTTAGCTCGAAACAACATTACACACATCCTGTCTATTCATGAAAGTGCGACTCCTGTCCTGCCGGTGAGATGCTCCTGATCCTGCACCCCCAATTCAATATGGTTCATTAAAAAAAATGGACATCTTGAGTTTCAAATTGATCTTTCGGGGAGATCATGAGGAAGTAAATGCAGCTGAGCTCACTGATTGGCTGACAGCAGTTAGATGCAAGCCCACATACCAGTCTAAGTTATTCAGGAGGAAGTGGAACAGCGATCACGCTTCTTCCTCTGGAGCAAACAGTTGTCCCCAGTAAAGTAAATATCAAGCTGCAATGTTAATTCTTTAATATCCCGAACACTGTTGAAGCAGTTTGGTAT
The DNA here is from genome assembly GCA_006937955.1 of Pachypanchax playfairii. Classification (NCBI taxonomy): domain Eukaryota; kingdom Metazoa; phylum Chordata; class Actinopteri; order Cyprinodontiformes; family Aplocheilidae; genus Pachypanchax; species Pachypanchax playfairii. The sequence goes on from SSNP01000021.1 coordinate 4,265,266, forward strand.
CACAGTGTTTGCTGATTCGTGAACTTGTGTGGGTGTCAGAGTAGGTGGTTGTTCTTGTTTCAGTCACTACAAACAATACAGCCTGTCTTCTCATGTAAAACCTTCTGCATGACATTGAACTCATCCTTTGATTAGGTAAAAACACACACTCACATTGTGAAAAAAAATACACGTGTGTGTATTCTGATTTGTTCTGAAGACTTTAAAGCAGCTTCCTGCTGAGAAGTAACTTGTGCTCTGTTCACCAGGAGATGACCTATCTGTGCATTTCAGCAGCTGATATGCCCACACAAGACATGTAAGTAACAACATGTACGCCGCTGCACACAACAATGAAGAGCTGAGGCTGGTAGAAAGAGAAGCTCGTCCATTTTTTATTTATCTTTTGAGCTGCACCGTGTGGGTGTCTGAGGTTTATTTTTTTTTGTAAATTATAGGCTCAACACGCGACTGTGAACTCGTTCTCTCACACAGACCAAAGTAACACATTCTGCATTCAGGTCTTGTTGAATAGCTGTTAGATCTGGGCACGGACCCGTGACATTTTCATAGGCGTGTGCTTATTTTTATATGGAACTACAAAGAGAGAGTGAGAGAGAAGAATCAAGGGTTTTGTACAGATGCCAACGATTGACGTTGTAATTACTAAAACATTCAGCGCGGCGACTCAAACAGGAGTGCAGTTATTTAGCAGAACATATTTTTGCAGCTCACATTGTAAGTTTAGGCATGATGATAGGTTTTGCACAATTAAACTATATGGTGTACATACACACGTGATGTTAAATTATCTGTTGCATCCTCAACAAAGTTCAATAAACGAGCAAGATGTGCAATGGCGTGCAAGCTGCCTCTGTAACCTCAAACACCGACATTTTCAAATGATTATGTTTACCGTCTTTGGATCATTGAATAGTAATTTGTAAAACAAAAAAACACAATTAAATTTTACCTGTCAGCAAGCGCCCCTACCTTAAAACAAAGTAATGGTACTATGGTAGTATTGTGACACATTATCTAAACTTATTACATTTATTTGGAAGGATCATCACCCAAGAGTTTGAAAGTCCTCCATGACATTTTAATTACATATCTTTGTCTTTTGCCCCACAGTACTCAGTTCTTTAAACAAAGTATCGTCTTCATACACGAGTCCCGCCTGAAAGGAGAAGGCTGTTTCGTCCACTGGTGAGCACAAGGTCGCTTTCATTTTATTCCCCCCAAAATCCAGAATCAAGGTTCACACATGCACATGAGCTTATAAAGCAAGAAGTTTTCTTACAAGTGACTAAACGGAATAGATTTTCTTTGTGTAACTGCTGCACAGGCACGATTAAAGCATAAAAGAAAAAAAGAAAAGAGGCCTATTCTTGAACTTCCCAAAACACAGTACAGTAACAAGTCTTACCACATTGTGTAGCGTGATAGATCTCTGTGTTTTCACAGGCTAAAGATATATTTGGACAGACTGAGGGTCTTCTCAGAAATGCATGTGGTTATTAATACGAGCTGCTGCTATTCAATGATTCATCTTCAAGTGATCCTCCGAAAAGCCACATTTGTGTGTATTTAATCAACACTTTAGACTTCCACAAATCTAATGAGCAGTTTCTACATTCCATTTTCTGCAGGGTTGTCACTCCAACAGTCTGGTGTTTGCATCTTAGCCCCACTCGGCTGCTTTCAGCTTCTGTGTTAGCTGTTTTTGAAGTAAAACTTTCTAGTCTCACCTTTGCTTACTGCAGTTAGCGATCGGCTCTTATAAATGAGAACATGGTGTCGGTATGTGCAGATTATAGCTGCTGTTAACTGAGGATGATGTGTCCCTGTCGACTGTGCAAGACTATTTGATATCAGTCAGAACTGAAACTACTTTTTACAAACGTCTCACAAATATCTGCTCTGTTTACTCAACGAGACATTAAATTTCTGTCCAGAAATAAGCAGACATGCATCGTGAAATAGAGAATAGAAATTCTTTTTTTTTTTTTTTTTTTTTAATGAATGACAGTTTGAATTTTCTAAATAGATTTTATTTTACAAGAATATAGAAATAGTGTACTCTAATCTGGTGTTCTTAATCATTTACAAAACCTATGGACTTAGTACATTAAACAGAGTAAAAAAAAAAAAAACATCACATTTTTAAGAATTTTACTGCTGCATCTGTTCTAAATTTAACCAATTATTTTCATCTTTTTTATATTAATCTGCATTCAAGACATATTTAAGTCATATACGATTGATATGCAACCCATTTTTTACCCTGTTGGTGCAGCTTAAGTAGGTTTTGCTGGTTGTGGCCAAAATGCAACTGGAAATGACTCATTTTTGAAAATGTGGTCATTAGAAGTATTTAGTGTTTAAATCAGTGGGAACGTTTGTGCAGTTTTGGTCAGCAGTAACGTGTGACTACATCATTATGTTAAAGGTTTTCAGCATGTGACTTTTTTTCTCTCTAATGTTTCACATCAACAAACTTTTCTATCGGACAAGAATAACCTGAGTATTTTATTTATTTAGAGCATAAATATGTAGTAATAAATATGAATATACTTATTAAGAAGAAAATAACTATCTAAACTAACCTGACACTGTGTGCAAAGGCAATTGTCTCATAAATCCAATAACCCAACTGCAAACAAACGCTTGTGATAATGAGTCACGTCTCATCGTGGAGGAACTTTGATCTGCTCTTTTCTGCAGAATTGTCTTAATTCAGCTACGTTGGAGGGTTTCTGATCATGAACATCCTGCACAAGGCTTCAGTATCTGAATCAGATTTAAATCTGGACTTTTCTAGGCCACTCCACAACCTTTACTTTTAATTTATTGACACACTCAAAAGTGGATTTGTTTGAGTGCTTTGGGCCTGTTGACCCTAATGTCCTTGAAATTAAGGTCACCGGATGTTCTCTTTCAGTATTTTCTGGTAGAGAGATAAATTCTTAGTTCCATATTACTGCAAGTCATCCTGGTCCTGAAGCAGTAAAACAGCCCAGACCATCACACTACCACCTCCGTGTTTCACTGTTTGTATTATGTCTTGTTTATAAAATGTACGTTTTTTTTGTACTGAGACATTTTCCCTTTAATAAATGAAATCATAATTTGAAAACAGCATTTTGTATTTACTCAAGTTTTTTGTCTGACTTTTTAAATTTTAACATTTTAGTGTGACAAAAACAGAAGGAATTTGGAAGCACCATGTGTGACGCCGTATCAGTTTAAGTTTTGTGCCTCATTGTCTTTTCTCTCATCCGCAGTTTGGCTGGCGTGTCCCGTAGCGTCACCCTGGTGGTTGCTTACATCATGACGGTGACCAGTCTGGGCTGGCAGGATGCGCTGGCGGCTGTGAGGGCAGTTCGGTCCTGCGCATCACCAAACCTGGGCTTCCGGCAACAGCTCCAGGAGTTTGAGAAAACTCAAGCTGAAGAGGTACAAAGTCATGTGAGACCATTTAAACATATAAATTAACCTCATACTTATCAGTATAAACTGTTTTTTTTTTCACTAGTTCAGGGAATGGATACGAAAGGAATATAAGGAAAACCCCTTCAGTGACGAGGCTCATATACGTGAACTGCTTGTCAGTGCACCCAAAGTCAGTGAAGATGAGGCAGAACATCCTGTATCTCCTAAGTCTGGAGATATTTGAACGGATCTCCTGATGAGATGTTTTGCAGCTGAATCCAAGTGATTGTAAGATGTTGAAGTTTGCTGAAGCTGTGCATCACTCTGAGGAGCTCGGGAGTGGACTATCATCTGGATGTCCCTTGCACTTTTACAGATCCTCAGAATGTCATGGACATAAATACTGGAAAAAAGCATTTTCAGCATCTATTGATTTTTTTGTGTGTCTTTTAGTTTTTTTTTTAAAACATGTTTTCCACTGTGTTTCAGTTTGATGAATAAAAAGAGTCCATGCTTTGTAAGGTTGTTGGTCGGTGGTCTGTCATGCACGCACTCTACTATATGCTGTTTCCTGGTTCTCTTCCTGTTTGTTTAATCTGCAAGAAAGGTCATGCTGGTGGCATCAAAAACAGCAAGGTCACGTTTCTTATCAGCATTTAAGCTTCAAAATCCTCATAAGGTTTGTAAAAAGAATAACAAAAAAGAAATGTTTGTCATGCTCTTGTTTCCGCATCTTGTTCTGTTTTAATTGTCTGGAAGTGAAGCCACCGGAGGGCAGTATTATCAACAAATCACCCTAAAACACATTGGATTCAAAGGGTTAATTCATTTGTCACACCTCTTTATAGTCTAATCACAAAAAGTTTAGTTTCTTCACATTTCTGAAAATTAAATATTTGACACACATTTATATAGAAAAGCTTAATTAGTGGAAAATGGGTTGGATTAACAGGCTTTTAAGGGAAAAAGTAAATGTTGGGGATGTTTTTGTGACGGTGCAGGTAATTGTTCCGTCCCGACCTGCGCTGCAGAGGGATTCCCCGCCGCAGCGCTGCGTGTGTGGGCGCACACTTACTGAAAAGAAGGCGCGATTGCTGCGCATCTCTAAACTCGAGAGGCTCCTCCCTATAATAAGAAAAAAAAGACCATATCAAGATGCGATAACGTTTAAGAATAGGACCCCGAGAGCCGCCTGACAGATTCCTTCTGTGGACCTTACACATCTCTAAAGGTAAGTAAAAGCAGCAGCAGGTTCGTTTGAAATGAAGAACCGCGTCTCTGTCACCTAAATGCATCATATAAGAACTTTTTAAAAACTTTCTCAACTAAAACAACACGTTTCTGTCAGTAGAAAATGTCTGACCACAGACAAAATCCGTTTGGGTGGGTAAACTTTCAAAACAAGTGATGCATTCTGTAGTAAGGATGTTGTATAAAACCCTAAATCTTACTAAAACTCGGTATTTCTGTTTTAATTTTTTTAATAAATGATTTTATTAACGCATGAGTTTTATCTGACAGGATAAGAAACGACTAACGTGATCAAAAAGCTGTTATTTACATTATAACGGAGTATCTCCAAAGGTTTTGATGTTAAATATGATCTTTAATATGATTATTTAGACTTTGGGACTCAGTAATTATTGAACTTACTTCTTCTAAATAAGAAGTGTGTGAAGAACATTTAAACTTGGAATTGCAACACTGTCTATCTATTTTAAAATCAGCCTAATCAGCAATGCTTTCTCAGATATATAGCTATATATTGAGACTCAGTGAGAAATAAATGTTTGTTCTGTTTCCAGAGATGAACCTGGATGAAGACGGTGGACTGTCAGTCGGTTGTGGCAATGGAAAGTTGAGGCAGTGGCTGATTGATCAGATTGACAGCAGGCGATATCCCGGACTGGTTTGGGAAAATGACGAGAAAACCATCTTCAGGATTCCATGGAAACACGCAGGCAAGCAGGACTACAACAGAGAAGAGGATGCTGCCCTCTTCAAGGTCAGACCATCTTGTTCCTCACACTAAAACAATTCTAACAATGCACATCAATCAATCGCAAGAGTTAAATTTGAAGGATTTCTTCAGCGAGGGTCATTCTTACTTGATTTATTTAGTCTTGGTTAGTCATGTCCAAAGAGGAAGTTAAAAAATAAATTCTATTTTCACTTGTTGAAATGGTTGGTCCATGTTGTTTCAGGCATGGGCAATGTTTAAAGGAAAATATAAGGAAGGTGTAGACAAACCAGACCCCCCCACATGGAAAACCAGACTACGCTGTGCCCTCAATAAAAGCAATGACTTTGATGAAATAGTGGAAAGAAGCCAGCTGGACATCTCAGAGCCGTACAAAGTTTACAGAATCATTCCAGAGGGAACCAAAAGGGGTGAGTTTTAAATGCTAAATGTCATGGAATTTAACAACAGTTAGTAAAAAGTGACAAGTAAAGTAATTTATGGCTGAATTTTAATTACAAACCGTAAAATTTGCTACAAAATCATACACCTCCACATGCAGAACATATGGCTTCATATCAGACATCTAGTTACAGTGTCTATAAACTATTGGTGATTTTTCACATACAATCTGCACCACTGCTGTTGATTCTATGAGGCAGGAAGCACAGGAAGCAAAAGCATGAACCAAAAAGGCCGTAGCTTTTTTTAGAGGGCTTCGGTTACTAAGCGCAGGGTGCACACAACACAACAAGACAACCTCAGCCTTGCATAACTAAAGTCTCTGCCATCGTACATCAGTTATTGTCACACAAGAGCAGTTTTTTGCTATCTGGACGAACACTTCATTGTAAACATGAAAAAAAGTAGATGCACTGTGCAGTCTGTTGCACTCGCTTTGCAAACCACCCTCAAATGAAAAACAAAAAACCTGCACAACCGAACAACTGCAGGAAACATTCACAGTTTAAACCTTTAGTCAATTATTGCACGTTACAAATCGGGTAACAATGATTTTTTTTATCCATTAAATTAAATAAATGTTTTTCTTTTTTATGAATATATGTTAGGAAAGTTTAGAAATGATCATGGACAAATAATGCGACATTCTATTTTGAAACTTTTCCAGGTATGAAGATGAACCGCATGGACGAGACGCCGTCTGTCAATCCCCTCAGTTACATTTCTCCATATACATCACTGCACAATCAGGTAAACAGATTTTCAAACGTTGAATTCTGTCTAACTGGATTAAAATGCAATGAGGTGCTTTTTGAACCCCACCCTTGTGCTTCGTGTTTAGGTACCCAGCTTTGTGGTTTCTCAGGAGAGGAGGGACTGGAGAGATTATGACGGTCCGCCAGAGCAACAGTCTCTCCCTAATACCCATCACGGACAACATTCAGACCTGCAGTACGGCCAGTGTCACTACCAGTCATCAATCAGTCGGGTCTGGCCCGGTTCACACACAGAAAACGGTAAGATACTGCCATTTACACCTCATGTTAATGGCAGTTTCTGTCTCACATTAGTGGAACAACACAAAGCCTTAAAAACTTTAGGACACTGTTAAAGACCCTCTTCTACTCCCTGTCTTTTTATGAACTCAATGTGATTTATTTATTATGTTTTTGTGCTTTTTTGTTGTGTTTTCTTGAAGGTTTTTTACTTTTTTTTTAGTATTTTTGTCTTTAATTGCGTCACAGTTTGTGTTTAAAGATGTTTTTGCTCTCTGTTTTGGGAACTGCTGTTCGTCACTTTGGTGCAACTTCTTTTGTTTGTAAAATGCTTTAGAAATCAAATTAAAATGGACAAAATGAACAACATTGTCTATTTTGACATCTTTTCTTGGTACAGTGTAATCCAAAAGGTTGTATTTTACTCTAATCAATAGCATTGGCATTCATTTTTTATTCTTATCACTAACTGTGCTGTTCTGTTTAATTTTAATTTTTTATTTTTTTATTAAAAGAGGCATCAGATTTACAGAAAAAATGAAAGAACACCAATGTTAGGCCTGGTTATATTGTATATAATGCTGGTGTTTTATTGTAGTTTCATATGGATTTTTAAAATATCAGCATTGATTAAAATTTGCAGCTTCTGAGCTTCGATGCTGAAGATGATTCATGATTTTACAGCAATGGATGGAAATTCAAAGGAATTAGATGCAAATCTTAAATATGAATGAATATGAATATTGTTTTTTTCTACAAAAGAAGATCAATTCTCTCAGTCTAGATTTTTTTTTTTTTCACAAAATGCATCACCATATTTAGATTTCCTTTTTTTTTTTAGAATGAGAAAAATATCACTTCCTCTTTTCTGCAAAACTGTTAATAGTTTTCTGTCTGCTTTCAAATTCAGTGCTCTAATCAATGCATTTATCTGTCTATTTATTTATGAAATGTAGGTTTTCAGCTCTCATTCCACACCTACTTTTCAGACTCTCAACCACCAATGTACACGATGGACCATAATAATGCCATAACAGGTAAATAGTTTGAACGTGGATTCACACAAACTTGCACCACAGAAACTGTTACTGCTTGTTTTTAATGTGTGTTTTCTATTTTAGATATATGTTTTTGCAGTTGCTGACATGAAACTAATATACAAATTTTACTTCCATATTTTTGAAACCCAGAGCAGCACTTCATAGTAATAAATAGTTTTGTTTTCGTCACATGATAAAACTGGATGGTGACGACGATGTTTAAAATGGTAAGAGTGTATAAAGAAACATACTGAAAATATAACAGAAATTATACATTTTTTTCTCTTTTTATCCAGATTTCAGCCTGCATGTGTCCCTGTACTACAGAGAATCACTGGTGAAAGAAGTTACCATCACCAACCCCGAGGGTTGTCGAATCACCTCTTCTGCTTCCTCACCATCCTCCTCCTCATCATCATCATCTCCGTGTCCAGAGGACAAATTTCACAGTGGTGCAGAAGTGGTCCTTTTTCCCTCCCCATACCCCGAGTCTCAAAGACAGGGTGCTGAAATGCTTCCTAACATACTGGAGAAAGGGGTTCTTCTGTGGATGACGGCTGACGGGCTGTACGCTAAACGCCTGTGTCAGGGACGAGTTTACTGGGAAGGACCACTTGCTCCTTTTCTGGATAAACCCAACAAGTTGGAGAAGGATCAACCAAGCAAACTGTTTGACACCCATCAGTTTCTTATTGGTAAGCATGCAGCTTGGCTTGCAGTTGGTGGATCATCGGATTGATGAAGAATTTCTCATGTTCTGTGTCGAGTCTTTGCTCCAAAATAAGGATTCAGTTCACCTGCTTTTAATTGTTGTTTTCCTCCTCGCTCATTAATTTTTTTAAGAACACATTTTAAGCTATAGACAAAGTTCTTGTCATGTCAAGAAAGTCCATCTCCTTTTGAAGTAATAAAGGGTGGCTCAAAACTTCTGCATGTCATCGACTGATGCCTGTAGTTTTAGAAATTATTATAGTCAGTTGTTGAGTTGCATTGTTTATGTTTACAGTATCTTTTGAAATATATTGGAGCCCCAAATGTTTTGCAGACTCAGGTTAGGGTTACGTTGTTTGTCAAGTTAAAAAATAAAAATAATTAATAGCCTTTTTTATTTTTATCTTAATGTAGATGTTTCCTGTTAAACAAACAGCTTTAATGTTAGAAGTGTACGCTGCCTCAATCATTTACTTACTATCAGTGGTTGAGCTAATTGATAATGGTTACAGTTGTGATGATGAAGATGATGAACTCATGCTGCAGGTGCTTTAGCTGGGTAAGTCCCTCTCTATGTGACCTGAGGTAGCTCAAAGAAGGAACTCATCATTTTAGCCGGGGGCCAAATTGTGTGGAGTCCCCACCCACATGTGGTCCACCACACAAGATTGTATTTTCTGTGCCATTTCCACCATCCTCATTCGTAGTTTCCAGGAAAGTCATCACAACTGAGGAAAATGTCATACAATCAAAGATCAGCAATGTATTACTGCAGTGTTCAATCTGAAATAGCTAAAGTTTACATAAATCTCATGCATCTCTTTCTTATTTTGCCCTTTTGTTCTTAGATCTTCAAGATTTTGTCCATAATGGTCGTCATTTACCACGACATCAGGTGGTACTGTGTTTTGGAGATGAATATCCTGATCCACAGCGTCAGAGAAAACTGATCACAGCACAGGTTGGTGTCCACTTACACTGTAAAACTTTATCCTCTCAACAAGATGCTAAATGTTTCATTATTGACACAAAATACCTGGAAATAATTATTTTTTTATTTAAGTAAACTGGCATTTTAATAGAGAAATAAATATTATCAGACAACATAATTTTCTAAGAAGACTTGAAACCAATCAGTTATAAAAATTTTAGCTAGTAGGCTAATTCTTGTTTTCTGGGATATTGTGTCTTTTTGAAATACACGTCAAATATCTGTCCAAATGTGACACTAACTGCAGTACAAATTGACTAAAAGGGAACAAATGTATCAAGAATGTCTCTTTATATTGATATTTGCTTACAGAGATTATTGCGTTGCAAATTTTACATGTATTAGCAACATATTTGGCTCATTATTGCTCTGATCTCTTTTTACTCTGAAAACAAAGAATATCCACTAACTACAAAACATATTTAAACACATTCAGATAAAGTGCAATAATCGAACATAATCACCTGATTATTTAATTTACATTCAATAGCTAAATGTTATTCTGCATAAAAATGTCTTCGTTGTATGGCTAAAGCAGATCTGAAAAAAATAATTAAGTGGTTCTCCCGTATTTGTCTAAAAGCATCAACGAATCAAATGGTTCGGTCCGAAAGGAAGGATTGGACTGTCTCTCCCGCCATACGGACTGCCGCATTTATTTGGCTTCTGTGCTCCTAAAAAACTGAGACATATTACTGCAGCACACCACTGCTGGGAGTGTTCGCCGCTCTACCATGTCACAGCAGGAGAAACAGCCACCGGCTGGTTCCGCGTCAGGTTCAGGACAAAGTAACAATTAATGTCAGTTGTTCGTTGTTATATTGTTTTCACTTACCGGTGATTCCGCCATGTGATGGTACTTGAATAAACTGCGGACCAGTGTCTTGCACTCTGTCTTCTGGGGCTACGCGTGTTTCCAAACCTGGGGGGGCGTGGCTTAGGAATTCTACCCGATGGGAGGGGCTGAGAGTTCTGTGACTTTGTTGACAGTCTAAGCTAGGCAATTTGAAATCAGGTATATCAGTTTTAAGTAATGAGAAGCATCCAAGAAAAAGACAAATTGGTCTAACTCTGTATGCAGATGAAGTTGATGCTTTTATAAAACATTGTTAAATTATACAAGACGACTTTTACTGCTTGTTTTTTTGTTTCTGTAAAGCTGAAGGGCTTTTAGTGTTGTATGTTGTATTCTCTGCTGTTCTACATTCAACTTTGGGGGCACAGAGGAGATTTAAAAAACCTAAATATGTATATTTAATCATTTTTTTATACATATTCATATCTTAATTTTATTTTAGGTGGAGCCAGTGTTCGCCAAGAAGCTGGTGTACTATTACCAACAGAACACCAGTCACTACCTGCGGGCCTACGATCACATCCAAGAACCAAACCCCTCCTCAGCAACTGACTATGCTTCTCAGAGACCTCTACAGCATATTCAGGAATGATAAACAAACCAGTACAAACAGAGGCAGGAGGGTATGAATGTGAATTTAATACTGTGACCTTTTAGAAATCCCTCTGACTGCATCTCTGCACTGTAAATGATTGTACTGAGGGGTAGAGATGGGGAAGACCCTATCAGTTTTACATGCACACCTTTGCGTTTTTGGCTCTGTGACTGAAGAGTAAGATGTAGTTTTTTTTTTCTCCTCTGCAAATATTATTGTGACAGTGTGAAGGATGCGGTTTGGGGGCAGGGGAGATGAGGCGAGCGGAGGGCAAACTAAGACAGGAAGTACTAAAACAGGTGCACAGGAAGAATGGCCCCTAAGACAAACACTGATACGCTGAAGAGATAAACCTGTATGAATGAATGCTTATTATTCACAGGTTAGAGGTTGAAAACATTACTCCTGCACAGAGTTAAATGAAGCCGAGGACATTTCACCATTTTTCATGGTGTGGTTAACTGACTGTAAAACTGGAAATGTGCTGAAAAAACAGCTTTTAGTTCTGTTTCTCTGAGTCTTGACATATATATTTATAAAAGAAATCAATCAGATTTGAAAGCCCTGTATGATTGAAGTATGTAGAGTTCAACAATATGATGAGGGTTTTCTACGGTGTAAGGTTACTGTTAAAAAGTCTTGTTTCTGCCAAATTATATACAAACATGTAGAGTATCTATTCTCTAAGTGAATACAGATTAAAAAAAGTTACAAGTTCATGAATTCTCAGATACAAAGTCCACATTTACAGTTATGGTTTCTTCTTTTTTAAAACTACAAACAGCATAGGACTGAATATGTGTCCATTAGAGACTACGTATTGAAAACTGTGACAAGTCACAGGACTATTAATGGATCACAGATGCATCGATGCCACTAGTCTTAAACTTAGATGACTGACCAACAAACAACAAAACAAAATCAGCTGATGTTTAACAGTTTGTATAAAATCGTTATTAAAAACAGTTTTTTTTACTTCCTACAGCAACATTAATCCGTTGTTAGTCGGTCATCCTGATGTCATTGGAAAAGATTCATATGCAACTATTGTAGTGGTATTGATGTAAAAGTTTTGACAGTAACCTTACACCATAGTTTTCAGCTAAATACTTTTCTCACAATAAGAACTGGACTAGTGGTGCTTATTGTCAGAGACAATTCAAAGGTTCTGTCACTGGCATATTGACTGGAAAATTACACTCATCCCGTAACTTAGAGGGAAACGATACCTGTTCCTCTAGATGTGAAACTGGTGGCCTCACAAGTGGGAAGAAAAACTACCTTGATGGTTGGTGTGCAGATTTAAACAAAAAGGAGTTCTCTGTTTCTCATGCATGTAGAGGTCCAAACTTTCAATACAGTATCCCACAAAAACCTTCCTGAGAGTCACTGACACCGTCACACATGCTGCCACAGTGATTGTATGCAGTAATCAGTGTAACAGAATTCCAGGTGCTGCTGGACACCTAAACGTTAGTGTTCATGTAAGGAGGAATTGATGTTGAGTACTGTTTTTTTATCTGTGGTCCAGAGTTTCGATCTCTGCATTTACTTCCCTCACACTTAAACCACATCACTTTCACAAACTCTGACCAAAATCACAGTCTAGAAGGATTTTTCTTCTTCTTCTTTTTGTCATCAACCATGAATCATTTTTCCTCACTTTTTTAGCCGATGAGCCCCCCGATAAGTCTGTAGAGCAAAGTTTTGTTTCACATAACTTTACAGTCAAGATGTCAAATTATGTTCATGAGATGAGTGTACTCTGTGTGTATGTGTGGGTGAGTACACACTCATGGTATTACTGTTATCAGGAATTGACATTTATGGACTTAGGATAAAACATGTGACTCCCCCACCTACAGAAGCAATGACTCAAATGCAGAGACACACACCTATCTCACACCACATTTTACATTTACAGTTAAAAAAAACCCTGTTGTAATCATTCTTGTAAAATATTTCAAATGCCATACATTGATCAGGGTTTTTACAATATAAAACAGTTTTTGTGTTTGTAAAAAAAAAATAAAAGAATTTGTGTACATGTAGCTACATGTTTACATTTCTGAACAATGAACATTTGCAAAGAGACCACAAATGAGAGGTGCATTTGGTTTGAAAAATATGAAAAAGAGAGAGAAAGAATTATCATATTCACACATTTGTCATGGTGTTTCCCCTTTTGCAGGAAGCCACATCATTTGTAGTTAGACTTAAGATTTTCCATCTCTGCAAGCTTCTTTTTTTGGGGGTGATATTGTCTGCGTCCTTCACTTTGAAGCAGTTGAAACTTCAGTCAGGTGATGCTCCTATAACGTTCATGCAGAAAATGAAACATCGCTGTCAAAACAAACATTTCCAAAACATGATGCTGCTTTTTTAATTCTACAGTGATGGTGGTGAGTTTGACTATTTTGGAATATCTTGAATACATTGAGACACACATAACAATCTCAAAACAACAGTGACAGTCTGGCCAAACACTTCCTGCAATTAGACAAATAAATAATTGTTAAATAATTTCATTACAGAAAAAAAAAAATTCTACAAAGAAAAAAAATAATAATAAAATTGAATCCATCAAGGGAAAAACAAAGCCAGAACAATGTTAGTACTTTACATGTCATGTCATGTCATTTTGTATCATATCCATACTAAACCCCATACATGGTATGCTAGATCTTCCATTCATGAGTCAAAATTGACACAGAATCTCAGTCAGAAAAACAAAGTTCTGCTAAATTCAAAATGTTATGATGCTTTGCTGACATCTGCTGGTCTGCATAATGTTATTCTTAGCATTTTATTCTGGCAGAGAAAGGAAGCTTGTATCATGAGGATGGACAGCTGCCACTCAAAGGCAAGATGAAACAAGATCAACAATTAATGAAAAATAAAAATCGACTTCACCTTTCTGCTGTGAAATATAAAAACTAAAGTTTATCATGCACAATGCAAATGAAAGGTTAAACATAATTTTGTTTTATTAGTTGCATGGTGGAACAGTGAGTAGCACTATTACCTTTCAGCAAGAAGGTTCTGGGATTGAAACCCAGCTTGGGCCTTTTTACATGCATTCGCATGTTCTCCTTGTTCTGCATCTTATCATGGTCTTGGTTAACGTCCAGGGACCAGTTAAAATACAACATTTATTTATATAAAACATTTTAAAACAACAAAATTTGGAAAAAAAGGGCTTGACAATTATACCAAACACAACAATAAAATACAGTATCAAATACAGAAATAGAAAATACAATAAGAGAAAAATACCTAGAGCAAAGACTTCACAGCATAAGATCTGTTCAGGTCTCATATCTTACATAGTTTCAAAACCAATGAAAGAGATGAGTCTTTAGCAAAGATTTAAACATTTTCAAAGTCAGAGTTGTGAGTATACAGATGAATTATTTCGAAAATTTAGATTATCCACTGGAGAAGCTACATAATCTTTGTATTCCAATCTGAATCTGTACATCTTAATAAAGGTAAAGGTTGATAGAAGTGACGTCATCAGTGAGTGGATGTTGAGGCTGTAATTTGAAAAACTAGTTTAGAACATTTAAAACTCTAAGTAAGCATTTATCAAACCTTTCCAAAAACATACAGGAAGTCTTTGAAGTGATATGAAGACAAGAGCTAACCAACCACACTGTTTTGTACCAGTTACAAGACGTGCTGCTGTATTCGCAACAGATTATAAATGTGGCAGAGATGTCTAATCTACACCATCGTATTGAGCATACAAGGTTCTTGACAGCAGAGTTATAGAACCAACAGACAATATAAATGTGAGCTAAACTGATGGGTGGATTAGATTTCTCAAACCAAATTTCTTGTCTTAATTTTGTTGGAGTTTAGAAACTTAATCCGAATATTGATTTTATTTAGACAGTTCAGCCACTGTTTTACTGGTTAACTGCTGTTTATCCTAACTGTTAGTAAACAAAATATAAGAGAACCCAAAGACAACAAAGTGAACAGTGATGTACCCAATAATGATCCCAGAGGAACCCCATATTTGGAAAGTGAAGAAGAACTTCTAAGTGAAGATAAAAGGTCTAAAAGACCTAAAACAATAAAACTCCTTGTCTTATCAGCTATAATAAGGTCATTAACACTCCTAGAATAATTGTTTCTGATGTGTGTCGTGATTTAAAACCTGAGAAACCTTTTGTGACAAGCGTCTAAAAATTTAGAGATAATTAAAAAGTATCTCCTCAAAAAAATAAAAAAAAAAGATAAATTTAATGTTGGTCTCAATGTTATGAAAGAAAAAAACATAAACACACCCTGATACAGACACATGTGTATTAAAATGAGAATGCAGGAATTTAGTCTACAGGACAATCTGAGTATCTCAGTTAAAACAAAAGAATAAAAGCCAGAAAGAAGAATAAGAAAAAAAGTATTAAAGATTATAAACAAAAAAATAAAAATATATTGAGCCCTAAAACTGACTCCATAACAGATGTGTTTTCATAAAATCTTTGCAGCTGGTCACAAAAACAGACCAGCCCTCAAGACATTCAGTAATAACTGACCTGGATGGTCCGTGCCCACAATTTACTCAGTACTATCAATACAGTTTATGTCTCATTGCATCATTAAAATGGTGTGTTTATTACAGTGAGATAATTCTCAGGATATGATCCACATGAATCAGGAGAATATTGCTTCTATTTCCAGAAAATAAAACCTTTATCAGCACAGTTGATCAGTTTGAATTGTTTCAGATGTCTTTGTGTATGCTCGTGTCTTCCGACAATGTTCTAAACCTTATATATTATGACGACAGGAAAAGCAGTAACAGTTGTGGGATAAGGAGCAAAAGCACACAAGTGCAAACAGATAAGCTGATAAGCAGAACAATATGGTAAATGACTCGGCATTCATGTAAGAGTGACGTCGTCTGTTCGGTTTGGCAACTTCTCAGTCCTTTCCAGATAAAGGGATGTTACACTCAAACATCATTGGGTGAAGTAAGAAATGCCGCATTTTCACTATAATCTAGATTTTCTACAGAAATGCACAACAACAACAACAACAAAAAAAAACTATCAGGATTTTAAAGCATAACCAAAACCAAAAGTAAAATATGTTATCTGACCAGCAGGAGGCGTTGTATCATTGTTAGCTGTTTACCAACATGATTTCAAGGTACAGTAAACATTCTGCACACATGAACACATTATCACTCATAAAACAGTATTTTTTAACTGAATATGATTCGTAAATACAATCAGATACTGTCAGAAATCCCTGCAACCACTTAAACTATCAACAACAATATTTTAAATATTAAAAAAAAATAATTAGAAATTCTGTTTTTTTTTCTGACAAATGACACAGAACGAACACAGACAGAGCGAAAGATGTGATCAAAGTGACAGTTCATGGACCTTATTGCATGAGTGTGAACTGGGCTGCTCCCAGACGCTGTGTGGTCTGAGTGTGTGGTCTACAGCTGATGGGCAGGAAGGAAGATGATAGTGATGCATGTGTGTGTCTCTGTGTGTGTGTTGATGTGTGTCTATGCTCACATGGTTACTTTTTAAAAGTCACGTCCAGCCACGGTTTCTCTGGATAGCTGTGCCTTCCTTCAGTCAGCCGACCTGGTACGAAGGACAAACACATCACAGTTGGACCACATTTGCTTTTGGGACTTGGGAGACCTTTAAGTTCAAGGGTCGACTGATTGCATGGTGTGTTAGAAATTCCAGCAGTAAAGTTTGACAAGATACAAAAACAGAAGTTATTTGTTTTGCTATTTACTACAAAATGTCCTGAATTGAATCAAAGATCAACGAGACCTATTTTCTCTAACAACATCACAATCATTTAATGCAGATAATAGTGAAAAAAATGTAATCTCACAACTTTTATTACTCTTCCTGCTTCCTCACATAAACTGCGCATTCATATCGAGCCACTGGGCTGCTCTAAAAATCCACACTCCTCTCCGTCTCCCACGGCGATCTCAGGGGAAGGCTTTGTAATGCTGCACTGCTGAGAAAGCGCCATGAAAATATAAATACAACCTCGCCGCATTTCAACCATGTAAATAAACAAGGCCACCCAAATTTCCAATTAGAGCTTGTGTTGAAGGCAGGAAATGGGGTAGACAAGAAGAGACCACGCCTTATTTCTGGGCCCTCCACTCCTAAAAGGAGTCCAGGTCCAGTTCAGAGACAAGACAGCGCTTTAAGTAGGTCACTTAAGGCTGGTATCATTGTTCTCCCTATTTGTTATCAGTCCCATCATGAACATCATGAAATGAGACATTTAGGATCCTCATGGAAAAGCCAGGCACCAGTTCTATGCAGCTAACCCTGAGACCACCCTTAAGATTCGGTCCAAGGTTCTTCTGGTGATAAAAATTCAGTCTTATCCAATGAAAGATGGCGCTTTGATAAGATCTGAATGGTATCTGCCAATAAAAGTCTGACTCACGCTTGTCAGATTAATGTGCCCGCAGGTCGCCGCTTCAGCTGTGGTCAGTTAGCAAACATCATGGGACCTATTAGTTTACACAAACACACAACTTAGAGTAATTACCCCAGAGAGTCAAAGAGCTGTGTCATGAAAGTCACTTTCACTCCAAGATAGGCTTGTGAGGGAAACCACAAGATTTCTTAATGACCCTAATTCAGTCGGAAAGGGCAGAGCTCATTTAGATAAAGTCAGATGGAAGCATGCAGAGGTAATGATTTATCCTGCACACGTCGTCTTACAGAGGAGTCTTGCAATGTGTCACGTTAAGCTGACCTTGGATGGAATGAGCAAAATACCTCGATGATGTCCCATTGGAGCAATTCCTTTTTCTCCTATCATTCATTGTTTAGTGTTTATGTTTGATCGGTGTCTCGCTACAGCGTCTTTTCCCTTACAGGCTCCTGAACAGCCACACAGGAAACAGGCACCATAAACACAGGGACAAGCAAATCCTCTCTTGCTTTGACTCCAAGCTGTAGAAGCCTTTGTGTAAACACAGAGGAGCAATTTTGAAAATGCTTGTAAAACTATGAGTCATCACTCAAAAATAAATTTGACCAGAGCCCCCAAAAGAGACAAATTTAGCAACATTTTCTAAAAAATACTGTCTTTATTTTTAATAGACTCACATATGAAGTCAGAATATGGCTTTTTAAAATCCATCACTGTTTCATTTACCATTCATTTTTTTTTAAGATGTTGTATCTTGTCAATAGCTGCCTGGCATTACTTTAAAAAAAAAGAAATGCAGCACAGGCTGATTACGTCTGTTTTTGTGGAGTCATTAGAAGGAGCAATAGATAGATATATTCTAGATTTATTCTAATAGTACTAATCTAATTTACAGAATCACACATTTTGACACAATATTAGCACAAGATTTGCAGTCAGAGGGTTAAAATTACCTTTCACTTTCTGAAAACCACAAAAAATATTAGCGTTATAAAATCAAATAGAATCAACATGTGGGGACTTCGGTGCCTACTTGTTGTGTTCAGCACTTCAGGATTCAAACTTCACATCTGGAAGCAAAAAACAGACAGACACACCTGTGAAAAATCTGTTTTTAAGAGCACATGCAGGCAAAATTAAATTCTTCAAATTGTATGAATAAAAAGAATCTATGACACATTTTATACACATCAACCTTCCGTTAAAGGATTCTTTGGAGCAGCATTTATGCTAAGACCTCAGAAAGCCCTCTGCTGGAGGTTATCCTCACAGATGTTTGCTAGTTTTAACAACATGCTGCAGATTAGAACAGCAGACGAGAACAATTACTGTAGCTGAACCAACTGAACAAACTACTGAACACTCAGATAAAAGCTTACATTAGTCTTCATTTGTCCTAAAATATAACTTATTTAGTTATTCTCTGACCAGGAAGTAAAATGCTCAGTTTACCTAAAATCCCATCTCTCCTCCAGGCCCCCTCCTCGTGAGTGCTGCCCCTTGAGCTGCCTGAATAAAATGGTGAATAAATTTCTACAACTCTCGCAGCCAAATGCAGATTTTCACCGAGACATTTTTAGAAAGTAAAATACTACAAGACAGTGATGTTTAGAGTCTTCAGACTCTCGCAGCTCAGGGTGTGTGTGTTTAATCTGCAACATGCCGGACACTTCCTGGTGTAACATTGTTACATCACTATGTTACAGTCAGTCGTTTTCCAGGAGAGAGTGGAGCAGCTGCTCAGAGCGCAGCATACAGGAGGGTTACTGAAAAATGCGTGTATTAAGCCAAAAGCCACTCTGGTTTTTTTTTTCTTTGTTTTTTTAAATTAGGAAATATCATCATAACATGGTTAAAAGCTCAAAAAAGTAGATTTTGCATGACATATGACCTTTAAAAACAAGTAATGCACTTAGGTTGTGATGAGAAAAAGTTAATAATTTAGTTCGTTACAAATCTAATAAACTGGTTCCATTAACTGCATTTTGTACTCCATTTCTTCAGTATGTGTTTGAAACATAAAGGAAAAACAGCTTGTATAAATGTATGCAGAGGAAGTTGTTTAAAAATCTTTAAATGTGTTTCTAAAGATTTATTAAATAGTGAAATCATTCTTCATGCTGTTTAATTAGTTGTTGAAGTGTCAGCAACTTAATAGTTAACTTATTATTTGTTTTTCAGAAATCCACAAATCTTTCCGGAAATGGTTATTCATGCATTCATCTCATCACAGTCTGGTTCCTATTAAATACACATGTCACTCCAATAGTTATACAGTCACACAGGCTCCCAATAACTACCCATAGAGACTTCAAGATCCTGGATTTATTTCATCGAGGTTTAAATTGACCAGCACCAACATAAAAAAACTTTGTTCCTAGCAGGTTCATGAAGTCCTGTGATCACAGACTACTGCTGAGATGGAACATTTTCAACTCTCACCACCAGACTCTGTAACTCGTTTCCCCTGATTCTGAGCTTTGTGGATTCAGTGTTCTCTTTCAGAAAACAAATGTAAACTAATTTTTTCATCTAGCTTTTCTGTAATTCTTATGATCACTGTTTCAATTTTTAATCTACTCCAAATGTTTTTTTATTGTTGTTTCTTTTTTCTTTTTTTTACTGTAAAGCATGTTTAGTTATTTTTATCTTGGAAGGTGGTGTATGATTATAAACTCCTACTTACTTACTCACATTTGAAATAGTCCTTTCTCTTTCACCCAGCAGAGGGCCCGTTGTAACAAATACTTCAAGAACAATTTGCAGACGGTGTTCTTCAATCAACTCAGGTTTATTTGGCCAAGTATGTTACACACATAAGGAATTTGGTTCCGGTTCACTTTTCTACTTATACTTGCAGACAAACAAATAATTTATAAATATAGACATGTTGGAAATAGTACAGATGTGAGATACATTAGGAGCATCGTCCACCATTAATATTGGTGGACAGCTGAACTCATTGGCGTGTGAAGTCAGGTAGCACACAAAACAAAACTTTGACTTGTGTTGTTCCATTCTAATATTTAAGAATTCAATACTAAAACAGACTGAGATCATGTTTTACATCTACAGACATTTATAGATGTAAACAATAAATAACATCTCTGACACAATCACAGAATATGTAATATTTAGTTTAGAAAGGATAATTCTGGTTGTGTACCTGTGTGTGCATGACAGAGAGAGAGAGAGAGAGAGAGAGAGAGAGAGAGAGAGAGAGAGAGAGAGAGAGAGAGAGAGAGAGAGAGAGAGAGAGAGAGAGAGAGAGAGAGAGAGAAGCGGAGCTGTTCCACTTCAGATGGGCTATACTGAAAGCTTTGATGTTTCTGAGAGCTTTGTGCCTTCCTGCCTTCATCTGGAATAAACAAAACTCTTACTGCCATATCTGCACTTCGTCCATTGCCACTTGAATCATAATTACAAAGAACAAAACCCTAGAATCACTCGTTAGGATTGTTTCTACCATCTCTTCCTTCAATGTGTTAATGTTCACCCCAAATTTTTCCTATTAAACACATCTCTCAGTTTCGTAGAAATTACTTTTATTGTCATGCACAAACAATTCAGCAAATAAATAAATACATAAACAGACTCCAGACATCTGACATGTGAGTGATTGTTTTTCCCGTCAGTATCTGAAGATAAAACACAATGTGTTTTGGAGCATTATATTCTGAGTTATATTGACAATTTACAAATGTTTATCCTTTGTGCTACACAGTGAGCTAGTGTCACGGGATCTGATGCAGCTGCACAAGAGTTCTAGTCCAATGCATAAATCCATACATCAACTCCTGTTCAGGGTTGTTGGGTTGGCTGGTGTCCATTACCAGGAGTCACTGGGCAAAAGATGTTATTACAACCTGGACAGGCCACCAGTCCATCACAGAAGAGACAAAGAGACATGCAACAAACACTAGAACCAATTTAAAGTAGAGACTCTTCTAATTTATGAATTATACAAATGTTTATTTTTTTTATTTAGCTTCGTATCAAGAATGATTTTGTTTATTCTTTTTGGTAGTTATGAGGAACATTAGCAAACCTCAATCCATGTGTCGACAGCTTACATACTAAAAAACTTATGACTTTTATTACCTTAGATATACATCCTGAAAAACAAATCAGAGTTCTTTTATGTTGTTACTTCCAGTAAAATCATTGATGATAAAGGGTTATTGAGTTTACTGCTTGTATAATGGTGAGACAACACTATACTGTTAATGTTTAAACAATAACACAGTAGCTGATGTCATGCTGCATAAGATATAATAAAAACTGTAGTTTATGCCTTTGCTTGTCCAAATAAAATCAACTCTTTTTTTGCTTAAAAATTCTTAAAATCGAGTCATGCTTGAAGCAAGCCGCCAAAATGCTGCATCTGGAGGAACGAGGAACATTTTAGGGACATTTGGAAATCGTCCTTGATCCTAAAAAAATGTTGACCCAGAAAACAGTCCTTGTTTCTTAAACCTAGCTGCAGATTTGAGCTAGGGAACCAGTCTCACTTACTACTGATCTTGCTCAAAAGTCATGACCATACCCTTCTAAATAATTACTGACCTATTTGTAAACTCTGCCTTCTAGGCCAGTATGTTTGAGAAACTTGTCAATGATCAACTCAACAAGTACATGTGTTTTAATTACAGCTAATCTCATCAGCCTGGAAACAGGAAACAACCCTGTAACTACTTTCACTAATATTCAAAAGGATTCAATGAAAGCCTTGATTGTTAAAAACTATTAAACTGAACTTCTTTTGTAGATTTATTAGAAATATTTGACACTAAGTTTTTGTACCAAAGTCTATCAAACCAAAATATTGGCAGATTTTAAAAATAACTTTCTGATCGTAAGCAGTGTGTAACTCACTAATTTCCCATCTAGTTACCTGAAGGCATGCCTCAGGGCTCCATACTAGGACATGTCTATTTTATGGGGAATTTCTCTAATAGGATCTGTTCTATCACTAAATTCAAACAAAACAACACATTTGATGTTTTCAACAAAGAGATAGTCCATATTTAAATCACCCTTTTCAATGAATGCCAGGAAAAAAAACCACATACACTCTGATTTTTTTTTTTTTGAAGAAATGTTTTTCTTGGCATTAAAAAGTATTTGCCATTTGCTTTTCTGTGACATTGCTTTAATAAATGCTCTTGTTTGGTCTTTATAATCATTGAACACTATTTATTCAGAACAGGACACAAACTCCTCGCTCATCTCTGAGCTATATACTCACAGGTTTGCTGGGCGTTTCTGTTTGGAGACTTTTGCTTTGTAAAAACTTTATTTGCAGATCCCTGCTCAACTATTTAACTCGTTAAATTAAAACAAACACAGTTTTTGAGTATTTTTAACATCCTCTCAGTGCACGTAAACTCCACAGTTAATATATTTGAGCTGTTTAGCATTTGTAATGAAAGATTTTTGCTAATTTTTAAGACAGAAGAAAAACCAGCAACAATTTATTAGTTTATATGTATTTGAGTCATGGTTCATTGTAACTTTATCCTACACTTTACTGGCCAAAATATTTTTATATTGATTATAATGCTTCAGCATTTTACACAAGAGTTTAGAGACGATATTAGGACCATGTTCTCAGATAATTATTTTCATTACAAAATCAGACACCAACACATGTCTAACTCACATCTACAGGAAATAAGAGCAACATTGGGATTATTCTGAGCCATGTTTACATCTGACAGAAAAAAAACCATGTTAAAAAAATTGAAGTAAACGTGCCACATAATGTGTAAAAGTAGTTCGAGATTTGTTCCACTTTTATAATACATAGACTCATTTGGTCTAGGATTCTTGTTTGGGCTGTGAGAAGTCCAGAGTTCAGTTCATAGACAAGTCTCCACTTGTGTTACAGCCCTTATAAAAATAGGAGGAACTCATATACAATAACCATGGTTTGTTTGACAGAGACAAGTTTGAAAGTGTAAAATATTTACATCTATTTTAGGCACATGCAAAAAATCAAGGATTACCAGATGTGAGGCAAAGATGATGAGATGTTGTGCCACATAAAAAGAAAAATATATCAGAAGAGCTACAACACAGGGAAAGTAACAATAAAGTTTGAAGTACACTGCTTCACCTTGACGGAAAACACAGATTCTGCTTGGCATCACTAGTGCTATGGAAACAATCATGTATAAGATGTGGAATACAAACAAAATTACAGTAAACACAATATGCAATCTGAGTTTCCACACAAGTGGGACTTAACTAGCAATGAGAATCTTTTTTACTTTCCCTTTATCATATTTATATGGTAACATAACCCCTCATCTGTGTCAGTATCAGTAATACCCTCCTTGCTGTGAGGTAGATTTGGGTGTGCAGAGGTCTGGGCAGGGTCACATGCAGAACCAGTCTCTATGTGGTGAAACATTCCTGTGTGAGGGAGTTTGGGCATGCGAGTCCCGGGCGGAGCCAGACACAGGTTTGTTTATGGCTTTAATCCCACATCGCGTGCCAGACAGCAGTCACCCATGTCAACACCAAATCACAAAGCATAGAATTTCCTTCCAAAGAGACATTAGTCATTACTGTTTACTATGAGCACCGTTTGTGTCATTATTTTTTAACTTACTCACCAGTTGCTTTATTAAAAAAAATCCCTTAAGAATAACACCAAGGACTTTCAGGCTCCGTGTGTAAGTGTGAATTCTCATTGAATTGTTTAGATACGGGCCTCACCCCAACTGACAGCCGTCGCTGAAACAATGCTGGTTTTTTTTTTTTTTTTTTTTTGCTTTTGTAACTGTTTCTATGTCACCAATGAAAGAAAATGTATGTGAAGCAGGTTAAGTTTTCCAGATCAGAAAAGAAAGTTTATTCCTCTAAAAAAATGTAATTTATAATCTGAATTCATTACCATTTCTTCATGCAAGTTAAACACTTGACTTAGCAGATGTATTCCTTCACACATGGGTTCATTTACCCTAATCAGCCTCTGACCAAAATTATAAGGATAAGGTTTTTGGGACTACAGCTGACCTAATATTTTTTTTAAGTTCAACTAAAAGTGGCTGCTTAGTGGCATATATTTAACTGCCTTAAAAATAGTGATATAACATCATTCAGTGTTTGTGCAGCTATTAAAGAGCTGCTATGACACCAGTTCTGTGTAATTGATTGCAAGCATCATGCTCTGATCTGTTTCGTAAATGTTTACTGCTGTTCTAAGTCCAAGGCCGTACCTTGAGCTGACGCTTCTGAGGAGTGAGACCAATTTTTGATAAGCTTATTTATATTGATGGATGTTCCATTTGATCATAACCTGTGTAATTTTTTTTTTCTTGTGTTTCAGATATTATTACTAGAAGCACTGACAATGCTTTGCTTGTAAAGTTATTTTCAATGTCTTTGAGGATGGCATGGTTTATTATGGTAAAATTTAATGTGGCAATAAACATGATTAGTCCACGCCCATTTTTTTTTTTTTTTTAGAAAGCACATTTCAACAAGTTAAAGCAAAGTGTTGCACAATAATAAGAAGTAGAAAATACATAAAACACAGAAATAAATAACAATAAACACAAATTTAGAGTTTTTAAGTTAAGGTTTTTTTATCTGCCTTAACTTAAAAAATGCAATACAGAGCTGATCTGTTTATTACATTGAAAATATGGATCCATAATTATCCCAAGATTGATAACATGCTGTTTGGGGTACAACTCCAGAAAACCAATCCTTGAATTAGTCTCATTGTAACACTTTATTGGGGAAAGGATGGAGAATTAGTTATTTGGTATTGGAGGCATGTTAATCTGGCCGTATGGGAATTAGATGGCATGTTTTATCAGAACAGACTCCAAAGGGAGAAGGTACAGAGAAAAGAGATGGGCCAATGCTGGATCCCTGAGGAACCTGGTAGGAAAGAGGTGCTGGAGTTACCTGAAAATTTTCAATATTAACTCAGACATTAATACAGAAATTTCTGTCACTCAGGAATGAAGGAAGTTAATCTAACGCTGCACCTTTAAACCCAATCCAACACTCCAGATGAGAGATGAGAATGCTTCAGTCATATCTAAAGGTATAAAAATTCCCACACTTCCACATTAAATGTAATTAAAAACGTAATAGTGCTTTTCAAAACAGGCTCAACGTGATTAAAGTCAGCGTCTGTGTTGTGTGGAGAAGATAATCTGCCCCTAAACATACAGTAAATTCTCAAACACAGTCAAATGGGTGAGGTGATACTAACTACAAGCAGACATCTTTTATTGTCAAAGTGCTATAAACAGATCCTATTCAACTCATTTTCACCACTCTCATTCTTCTGTTCTTTTTAGATGTCTTGAAACAACCGGCTCCTCTGAATGGTCTGTTTACTGAAGGAGGCCATGGAAAAATGTTTTTGTAAAGTTGCCCTAGTGTGTCATGATGAGTCATCTTGTGTTTATAGTTTTCTCAAAAGGACATCATCACCTCCTACAATCAGGGAGTGTTTGATGTTTTTTTCAACTGCAATAGTTCAATAGAAGAAGAGCCTTTTCTTTGTTGTTGTTTTGAAAGAGTCATTTTTTCCTGCAGCGTTTTCATAGTTTTGGGGCCTTGTGAGTGGTAATTCAAATATCAGATGACAGATAATATAATAGATTGATGATATTTCATCAATGGATCTATTTTTAGGTGATGATAAAGAGGAAGGAATCATTCGGCTTCAGAAAATAGCATTAGCTAAACTAGCTTATATGTATTTTTTGGGAACTTTCATCCTAAATCACTTTCTGTCTTGTTAAACTGAATAAGTGAGAGGTCAACATTCTTGTGATTCTCGGGACATCCTGTTCTTTCATTTCTCATGAGAGTTCAAATAAATGCATTATCCTTATGATCATGTTTTTTTTTTTTTTTTAATGATAAAAGCCTCTGCAAAGCCTGTGCAAGATAATAATACAGGCATGTCGAACTTCAGCAGCAAACAACATTCCTGTCTCAAGTTTCTGGTTTTCCACACTCAGTAACATTGTGTTAGACAGTCCTTCCCCAAATTCTTGTGCCCTTTTACCTTATTGTTTTGGGCTTTGTTGGTGGTAGCTGTTTGATGCTGAATAAGAATTCGATTACAAAGGCTTTGCGTTGATCTCTTTCAGGCTGGAAATGACAAAGTCAATGGATGGGAAATACTTTTAAGCCTGACTGTGGCCTTGTATTGTGTTTGTGATTTTAGGTGGAGTTTCTGCTTGATCAAAAGATGCACCAAGTGTTGCATAGTAATGAGTGCTGAAAAATAAGTGAATGGGTGTATAAGACATACAAAGTTTTGATAATTGCATCAATCAATCACTGATTCTGTCTAAAGTAGCTTTTGATTTTTAACAAGAAACAAAAGAAAGAAATATGTTTAATGTTTTCTACCGGGTCCCTTCCTTCTGTCCCTGTCTGGGTCAAAAGGAAGAAAAAGACCTATAGATGTCTTTGTTGCTCAGTGGGACTGAAATAGAAGTTGTAGTTCACCAAGCTTTCCTTTGACCCCGTCGTAACCCATCTTCCTTTTTCAGACCTGATAAACACAGAGTGAAGCAAAGAAAACATCCTTTCACAAATTGTTCTGCTGCCAGTTTCCTCGGAAGGCTATACCCGGTCCCTTAAAGAATGCTGTAAAACTGAACCCTGTGTGAGTTAAAGAAAAGTCCTTCCTAAAGATGATGCCACCAAAATGCGATTTACTGTATGCTGTTTTGCAAATAGTCTGTCAATTTCAGGTCAGTCTAATTTGTGAATAAAATGTGTTGACATTCACACTCAAGGAGGTTTTCTAAACTTGTTGCAATCCACCCATGTGCTAATAGGTCAAGTAGATTGTAGAGAGCATAGCTGGGGTCATTATCCTGTGTGAAGGAAGTCTTAGCTAAGCTTCAGTGATCTGTCACAACAATGTTCCCACCTCCTGCTTCTCTTTGGCTGATCCTAAAAGATCTTTTAAACATAATGTGTAACCTCAAACACGTAGTTAATCTTGATAAAGAGTTTTTTTTTAAACTTCCATTCATTTTTAGAATTCTTCAAACCTTTCCGAATAGACTCACTGAAATGTGTTGAAGAACAAAACAATGTGTTCTTTAAAAGGTGAAAAAGATCTCAGAGAAGTGAAAAGTTGTTTAGAAGCCAAAAACATTCTGTTTACTTAGACAAACAGTCTAACTCACTGAAAAGAAGAACAATGACTTTCACTTTTCTTAAGTAAAACATTAAATGAAATAAAATGGTGATACTTAGAGAACAAAGATGTCTAATTTTAGTTCCAGAGACAATGAACAAATGCTTCTAACGCGCTTCAGAACACCACCCGGATTCCTGTTGTTCTTACAGAGACTGACAACAGAATCCACCTGTCTGCATTTGCACCACAGCCACACTGCTGTACCTGACATGCATAATATGAGAATCATGTTAATACATTTTTTTTAAAACACTGATTAAACCATATTTTCCTTGGCTTTTAGCGCCTAGCAGAGTTTGATGCGCAATTTTAATCTTAACTCTTAATGTCTTTCATTGTTTATCTGCTTTGTGTTTCGTGACATAATTTCTTTTATTACCTTGTTTATATCTTCATGATTTTTTATATGTTAAGTGTTTTGGTCAACAGGATGTTTTTAAAGTGCAATACAAATTAATTTGATATGAATTGATTTGTTTTTAGTGCCTCAGAGCCTGAAAATAATAGACATCCAGTTTTGATTTTGACCTTCTCCCTTGTGAATCCTCCTGATTATCAAAATGTTTTGATGATAATATGCACCAAAGTCTTTGCAAATTTGACATTGAGGAACTTTTTTTTTTTAATTGTTCCAGAATTTTAAGAGGAAGTTTGTCTCAGATTGGTAAAACCTTGTTGTTTTTGAATTATACCAGTTACTTTTCAAGACTTTTTGTTTGCTTTGTTACAACTTTTTTGAGGATGTGTTGCTGCCATCAAATTCAAAATGAGATTGTATTTTCCATAAAATGGTAAGATATCTCCTTTCAACGTCTGATATATTTTTTGTGCTCTGTTATCATTTCATTCTGTTTTTAGTTACATTTCACACAGTAACCCAACTTTTTGGAATTGGGGTTTTAGAAGAGTCCAGTTCAGATGTTTGGCCTTCTGCTTTGAGTTGTACCCGCATCATCAGCAGATCTGGCTGATTTTCAAGAACTCACATTCACTCGGCCAGTTACAATCAGGAATGTTTATATAGAGAACTGATCTACAGTGTGTAGCGTCATCCGATGTTACTGATCAGTTGGAGGAGGAATGACTCATGAACGAGGTGGAACCTGACCTGTCATGCACCTTGACAAACTGGTATTGACTGATCGGAAGATTGTGCAAGTTTGTCTTTTAAAGATCTTTGAAAACCATGATGGATAAATGTAGCAAGAGACTAAATAATAAGAACAGGATGCACAAAAAATACCTTAAAATGGTCACAAATACATACAAACTATTATTGCCATATCCATGGGTATTACTGTGGAAGCAATTAGTTATTTGGACATTTTTTTAGCTTTTTTTTATAATGACTTTAAATTCTGTTTGAGTTCACATTCTCCTCATTGCAGACATAACACTAAAAAAAAAACACCACCGAAGCGTTAATTGTTAATGTCTTCTGATCTGTAGAGATTATATTCTTAGCCAGACAGGAATGTGTCTCATCGAAAACATAATTAAACACCATAAAATCAGTGCGTCTGGACTGTTTGCTGTTCAGGTTCTGTCACTTGTTACAGGAATACAGGCCTGATATTTGGTGTAAATCTTGACCAGTGCCTTTTTTTTTTTAAGGATCCTGTTTGTTTATTCTGCCTGACGAATCACACTCCGGTTGGCTACACTGAGCTGTAATATTTTAATAAGTAACACATGATCACAGGAACTACAATAAATACAACATCTGTCAAAATGACCTTTTGCTGCACTTTGTCTGCGTTATCTGTAATCACTAAAGTAATTCTAATCAGTTGTTGAAAATACTGTCAGGTTTCTAAATGGCGCAGGCTCTAACGTAACACTCACATTTGTATTCATCAGAGTAAAATATTTTACTGAAACCTTTTGTCACTTGTTGGTATTAAAATAATAAGGTGTCAAAATTGTGAAACCGTCTCACGGCAGTTTATGCAACGCATTTGTAACATCAAACAAAACTAGCTGGAAAGTCTTTGCACAAACTTGCAATTTAATTTCATAAAGTTAAATACTAGGAATGTAATTACAAACATAGAAAATAACCTAATTCTTAGCTGTTGGAGCATGTGGTAATGGTGCTGTGGTGTATCATTTCTGACCGTTTGATTCATGTTCCGGTGGCGTTGTGTTTTTATTCCTAGCATAATGCAGCTCTTTTTAAGTCATGTTCTGGTAAATTTCTTCGATGTTATGACACAGAGTGTGTTTCAAACGTTTATTCATTTGAAGTTGATAAATGTATCTTTATGAACAAGTGTGGAGGATGAACAACATGGTGTTGCAGCTTTAGCATCTAATCTTTGAGCTTACATTAAACTGATTGCAAGCAGCTCTGTGGTGGGGCGAGAAGGCACAGCAATGTGTGGACTGCAGCTGAGGCCTTTAATCTTCATGGGATGGCAGGTAAAAGCAACCTAATTCACCTTTGGGATGGTTTGTGTATCGAAGCCGTCATAAAAGATCCATTACTGCTGTCAGTACATGTGCAATCACACCAAGAATCAGTACACACACCATGACATGCATGTGCACACACACATAGTAAGTGCACACACTCATCAAACATACTGTAAACATTTCCTATTCATAGAGTAAACTCCCACAAGGCTTGAGGCATCATACCGATCTGAGTCCAGTCAAAAGAACATAACCAGAACAGGTCTGGAAGTGTGCTGCTTGGAAATAAATATCATTAAACTCAGCTGTCAGATCACATGAAACCCTGCCGAGTGCTCTGCCATCCATACGAACCTCACTATCCTTCCACTAAGGTGCTGGTTTGTGCCATTTCCTCCCTCTTATACAAAAACATTCAAAAAACAATCCACAGAGATGGACACATATATGTGCACCATCTGGTTTATGCACACACATCTTTAGCTCACCAGAGAGGTCAGTTTATCCAAACAGAAACAAAAACCATGCAGAATCACTCTAATGTTTTTTTTCTACCCCAAATCACAGAAAAACACGCATTTACACTCGTTAATTTTTTTTTTACCTTTTGCCACGTGATGTTTTGTAAAAACAAAGCAATTAAATCAAAAGGGACAATCAGCAGCGACAGCAATGAACACACAATACAGCCATCAAACACTAAAAGTAAGTGTCATCATCAAGATTCTGATCATTCTGGACTCATTTAATGTGAAGTCATTCTGACAAGATGGCATTTGGCCTCTAAATGACTCCTGCCACCGTAAGTGGAAATAAGGTGTGTGTGTTCAGAAACCTGTGTCAGTTTCGTGCAAAGCAAACAACTTACAGACACTCACCTACAGGGAGTTCCTCTGCCCGTTTGCACGCAGGGCTCTTTGTTGTCTACAACCCCATCTTTTTCCTCATTTGAAAGTAACCCAAACAAGAACTTAGATGTTATCTAAATCTGTAGTTCACTTGCAGGGAATCCCAATTTCTTTTCACTTTATAAATGAGACATAGTAGCCTGAAGGCGACTGAAACAGGTTGAGCACAGTTTGGGCAGGTTAAATCCTGTTTACAACGTTCAGGTTGTTTTGTTAACAGGTTGATGAGATTTTACATGTTAAATACTTGCAAGGTGTCACGACCTTTTGAACAGCTCAAAGAGGGCACGCTGAAAGTTTTAGGCTTTCACCTTCAAAATATTCAAACCCAACATTTGTGTCATGGCAGGCTTAAATTTATTTTTTTATGTTAAACTTCAAGAACAAAATATTTATAGACAGTGAGTAAAATTTACCAACCTCTCCGATCAAGATCCCACATGTTGATTTCAGACAGCAGCTTTAAATGTTTAGGTACAGGGTAGCAGACCATAGCCTCACGCAACAATTGTCTTTGCAGATGAAGGCTGTAGATTTCTGGTCAGTGGTCATACTGGTATACTGACTTGTTTTACACAAAGGAAACATTTAAAAAAACACCAGGGTTTTAGAATTATGGCAATGAGCTGTGCAGTTTATCGCTGAACAGAAACCAGGTCTTATTTGTTGTTTGTCTGTTTGTGCAAACACTGACTAGACAGTTTTAAATGAAAGTTGGTGGACAGATGAAACAAAAACCTATCAGATATCCTGTGTTGGCTTTGAGCAATATAACAACATGAATGAGTCAATGACAACATGAATGAGTTAAGTTGAAAGTGACCTTATCCATGCAACTTTGGACACTGGATCTTAGTAACTGAAAGCTACAATAGATAGACCATTTAATGATTAGAACATTAATTTAAACTTCCTTCCACATTGGATTTTATTTTGTTTTTAAGGACAAATTTATAATGGAAGTAATCTATTTATAAATTTGTGATAGATCTATATATTGATTTGTGAATCTTTGTTGATTGAATGATTGAATTTGACTTAGATTACCTGCTTCCATAGCAACACAAATACATTAGCACAAATAATACATGACACAACATAGCTCTGCAAAATTAACCTTATTCTTTCATTTTTTCTTTGCACCAGAAAAGATAAAAACATGATAGCAATACTAAAAAAAGAAAGCAAGCTTGAGATTAATAATCTTTTTGTAATCGACATCAGTTGAAGAATGGTAAAATAGCTATAATTAAATCTGATATGCGATGTTAAGATTTCACATTTGTTTCACATTGGGTCTCGATGTGTTTAAAGAAGAGATATTATTTAAAGTCAGATATCAAGACATTTTTGGAATAAGTACAAAATATCCTGCAGGAAATGTTCGTACAGTTTGTATTCCTTAAGTCTCGGAAACCGTGTTGGTTAAAATACCTCCCAGTACAGGTCTACAGGAGCTGAGCTGTCTGTCACTTAGATGACTTCCTTACACACGTGGATGCTGCTCGCAGTTCTGTATCTCTGTTGCTTGTCAGTAACAGCTCTTGAAAAGTTAGCTCTTATGGTGAGAGACAGATATCAGAACCCTTATGAAGTACAAACAAAAAAAGAACTTTTTTCTTTATTTTCACCATCATCACTCTCGATGTTACGATGTTATGCCCTCATCCAGTCTGTAAACTGTTCTCCCATCTGTTAGAGAACTACTTCCTGAACACCACACACACCCTGTGCTCTGATTTTGACAGAATTTCCCAAAAGACTCTAAAATTTCTAATCAATGACTGATAATGCATTTTCAATAGGATATTATATACAATGGCTTAAATGTTTGAGTAAATAACAAGAATAAAGATGAAATTCAGTGGACAAGCCGGTCTGTGGAGTTTAAATCTCCTGGAAAAACATCTGACATGTAAAGACTTTCCTTTAACAGTTTATTTACTCAGAAAGCTTTCAGTGGGAATTACTGACGTATTTATTGGGTTAATTTTAGACTTTGATGCAATAGTGTACATTGTTAAGATTCAGAGCAAAGTTGAAATAGTTTTCATACATTTTTAACATTATCTGTCTTGAACCTGGAGGACGACTATCTGTTTGTTGAGTAACACTTTAGCCAACAAAAATGAATGGGACAAAGTGAGTGCACTGTATTATAAACATTAATTCTCAGCAACATTTTCACCTCTGAGGGCATGTCAGTGTTTTAGATGTATGTTATTGTCTAATTTAAGTGACATTTCTTGGTCAGTGGTGCATAAACTTGCACTATTTGCTTTATCTGATAAAAAACAAAAACAAACCTGCAAAAAGTGACTGAAAACAAGAAAGTATTTGAACTTCCAACAAACAAAGAGGTTATCTGTTTATCAAAAATTGTTTCTCGCTGTCTGCTAAACTGTTGAGCAACATTAATATAATTTAAGGAACTGTTGCATCACTTAACTGTCAAAGCATGCTGTGTTTTATGACTCTGAACTGTTTTCGGCAACAGTTCAGTTCTTTACACGTGCAATCAACTAAAACTACTGTCTTCCTCATACCTTCCAACAGATGACTGGAAAGCTATTTTCTTCCCCCAACAGTTGACAGGTGGAATGACTTGATATTTAGTTTCTCTTTTATGTGTGCTTTGTTTTTTTTTTCACAAATTCCAACTGGGTCAGGTTATAAAACTAATTACACATGTAAATGGCATGAAAACATGTGTTTTGAATCAGGTTGCGGACCAGTAATGCAGGTTTGGTCCAAACGTTAGTGAACCAATTCTTGACTACAACTGATTATCACCGGAGCCAGGAAGTTTGTCTCAAAGTCAACCGAAAGCCATGACGTTGTCTGAACGGCGTCTTTTTTAATGCATGAAGTTAACAATTAACAAAATCTTGTAGACAATGTAAACAGTCACAAACTTATCAGACCCTGAGGGATGAAAGTGTTGGCTTAGATAAAAGATAAACATGATTTTTTATGAACTCTGAGCTTGCACTAGACAGTTATATGCATAACTTGCTCTGCGAACTAGTTCAGCAGTTCTAGAAATTTTATGGTGACAGGCAGCTTTACAAACATCTATGAGTTTTAAATTGGTTTTAGTTGAGCTCCCACACTGACACACACTCCACCTGGAACAGATAAACCCATTGCACACTCAGACGTTTCTTCAAACAAACAAGCTTTGTTTTAACAAATCATTACAACAGGTTCTGGCTTTGTGCCACTTAATTACAATGTAGACATGTAGTTAATAAAATAAGTATGTGGTTAATTATATTGGCATCAGTTTGGGATTGAACAAGCTGTGTTTAAATAGTGTTTTTTGCAAGCACGTTATTATGCAGTGTTATTCACGGAAGTGCTTTTATGTGCGTCATTGTTTTCCTCGTTCCAACAAGACGTCAGAGCTGCGGTGGCTGCAGTGAAATAATTTAATCTGTAATCTTAAAATCCTTTTGTTTTGTTGTGGTGTCTACTGTGTATGTGTTGCAGAAAGAACACCTTGATGTCATTATTGAACAACTTGAAACAAGAACATTCTTTTTTTTTTTTTTTTTTATTTGGATCCTTTTGCTTGCTAGTGAGGGCACTTCAAAAAATTAAGACATGAAAAGAGAAAATTGTGGTCCAATCTTGTTTGTAAAAAACAGAAACAAACTATTCTGTCCTCAAAGAACTTAAATAGCATCAAAATGAATAAAGAGGGAATGACTGTGTCTAAAATAGCAACTTTACACAAAAGATCTTTTTAAAATGACTTAACGTGCGAGTTTTACAAAGTAAATCCTTTGTTTACCCAAAGGATTCATACATACAATTCCAAATGAAGAACTGATAATTCAAGCTTTTCTTAGACAGATTACAAACCAGAATACCTAGATCCCATTTTTTACAAGTTCCTACTTGCAGTGGAGCAGAAAAATACTTGTTTGGGCTCTTGTCATTGTGCGGTCAGCTTAAAAAGGAATCTACCCTTGACATGCCACTATTGAAAATAGTGACTTTACCACAGCGTCTGTGTCACACTCAAACAGATCATTAACAGGAAATCAAAACACTCAACACCAGCACAAACATATGTAAGCTACACTTTCAAAAGAAACCGTTTCCACAAACAACAGCACTCAGTGACAATGTTTCAAGGGTATGGGTATGATGTCAACACTGGCCTGCAGGTGTTTCACAAGCATATCCTTTTCTGGTTAACCTTCAGCAGCTACAACGCAACCGTGAAGAGACATGCTTACATTTGTTCTCCTGTAATTGCAGACTTTCATTTGGAGAAAATGTTTGACAACCAAACTCATCAATTACCAGGAAGATTTATCTGAATCTAACACAAACGCTATTAAAAGCATTAAAGGTCCAACTTAAATTGATCCATCCTTGTAGCTGTATTTGTAGTTCCATCATTTCATTCAGAAACACAATAAATCACAGTTTGCTATAAATTAATTTGTTTTGTTGGTACAAACCTACAGGAAGTCCCACTGTTTGTATAAAAACAGAACTTCAGCAGGCAGGAAGTGAAAGTTGGCACTTTAGTCAGGGATTGGAGAGTCTATACTGAAATGGAACTGATTTTGATGCACCTGGTTGAAGGTTACGCCCCCTGGTTGTTTCAGGTAAAACAGTCTCAAACGGTCTGAGGATCACTTTTAACAGTTGGGATTAATAGAATAGTGTTTAAATATGCTTTTTTTAAATTTTATCTTACAATCGCGATTCCTGCTTTAAAAGACACTATAATGCTCGTTTGAGGAAAATGCGTTTTCACGTTCCATTGAAAACAACTTGCTCCGCCTATTTTTGGGTTGGTCATAAGGTGAACCTGATATAAACTGGTGCTCACACTCAGTGTAGGTGAGACGGGCTCTAGAGCTTCAGCAGGTATGACTGTAGAGAAACATTTCTTTGCAAACGGGACAAAGCACAACGCGTCTTGACGCACAGAAGGCTGTAGGACCAACAGACTGAACACCTGAGCTACTGAACACCTGAGTAAAGATGAAGTTAGAGGTGTTATGTGGGTGTCATAATATGAAACACTTGGATGTGACTGAGGATGCAGAGAGGAAATCGCGATCTCCTCCCTCTGCAGAGGAGGAGCTGGGGTCGGATGGAGACTGCGTGGCTCACAGCCCCCTACCACCTGTGGCACCGTGCGGGAGCAGTAAGTCCAAGCCGTACACACGGAGACCCAAACCCCCGCTTTCATACATCGCTCTCATTGCCATGGCCATCCGGGATTCTCAATCTGGACGCCTGACTCTGGCGGAGATAAACGACTATCTGATGAAGAAGTTTCCCTTCTTCAGGGGCAGCTACACCGGCTGGAGGAACTCGGTGCGACACAACCTGTCTCTCAATGACTGTTTTCTCAAAGTTCTCCGGGACCCGTCTAGGCCCTGGGGAAAGGACAATTACTGGATGCTCAACCCTCAGAGCGAGTACACGTTCGCTGACGGGGTGTTCCGGCGCAGAAGAAAGCGCATAAATACCAAGTTTATCCGAGAACCAGGGGTGTCCGGACGCGCGGAGGAAGCTCAGATCACTCACAAACCCGCCTCCGAAATCAAAACTGACACCTGTCCTAAGTTTACCAGCTCCTTTGCTATTGACAGCATCCTCAGCAAGCCGTTTAAAGGAGATTTAAACAAACGGTATTTCCCTCTTCACCCCCAGTTCATGTATCCATCATACACGGACTTTATGGTGCCGCGTTCAGGGCCACCTGCTTCATTCCCCTACGTTTAGACATTCTGTCACATGGACCCCGAGACGCGCTGCTTTCATGACCAGCGAAGAAAATCAAAAAACAAAACGGACTCTTTTGTTTTATGATGAATTTCATGTGCACTGAATTTTGTTACAGAAGAGGAAGCAAACACGATGTTTTTGATGTTGAGTCTTTAACTTGAATTTAATGTTGATTTTGTTGTGAAACTGTTTATTTGTGGCAATTCTGTGTTTCCCTCAGAAATCTACTTGTTGCAAATGTCACTAAATAAACTTTAACTTTATTGTTTCAAAAAATGACTTAAAATGCACTTTGACTGTTTTTGCGACCCCAACTCTAAATAAAAAGTAACTTATGACAGGACACTGTGTTTGACTGAATTATATTGGAACTTGAACGTTACATGAGCGATAAGGACTGAAGCCAGTGACAGAGATAAAAGCAAAAACATCTTGCAGTTTGTTTGTTTGTTTGTTTATTTATTATTATTGTGGGTTCCATCTTGGAAATTTTTGGATCATCATGGGTTGCAAGAAGACACGTGATTCACATGCTTATAAAATACTACCACAGTAATTATGAGTATTACTGTTATTATTAACAATTCTGCCGTAAAACCTTTCCATAAAAGGTGTATGGTGCTAGATGCTGCAGGGCAGCTGTCCGTCAGTTTCCTCACGCGCGTAGGAACTAATTATCATCGACCTAAACAAAAGGAATTCCGTCTGATCTGTGTTATATTTCTTTAAATGTATTAAAGATTCTGATTGCAGAATTGGCGCTGATGCTGCTGACGGTCGTGTTTTTAATGAGTCCGTGTCTGAAGCGGACGTTAATTCGTTTTGGATTTTTTCAGGTAATTTTAATGGTTACATCCTTTTCACGAAGTTTTTCTTATATATATTACGGAACGTTTGTTTTTTCGTGCGCTTGAGCCCTGAGCAGATACCAAACAGAGCTTTGAGCGGCTTCTTGTCTGGAATTTGGCCAGATGGGGAGGGGGGAGATCCTGGACATTTTTTTCGAGGAATCCGGGAAAGAAGGTGAAGGAAAAGAGAGTGAGCGAGGGGCGAGGGACCAAACGAGATTAGAGAACTGATTGTTGAGTGATGTTTGACCGGGTGGATGTGCGCAAATAAATTTGAGGATCCTTATCTTTCCTCTCTCATTGGACTGTTTCCAGCGATGGGCAGAGAGAGGAAGGACGGAGGAAGAAGGTTTGTGTTTTTGGTTTCGGGTCTAAACTCTTAAAGTTTCTGGGTCTTTCGATAATAATTGTGAAGTTCGTTACCGTTTGAAGTTCTGGAGAAGAAGCGCAAACATGACGACCGAGATTCCCCAGCAACATTTGGATCCCTGTGATCTTGTGCGCTCCGGTTCGGCTGTTGGTACCGTTTTGTTTGACTCACAGCCAACGATGGAGAGTGGACAGAATACAAGTAAAGGTAAAAATGGAAATTCAGGTTTGAGACGCCCTGAGAAGCCCCCCTACTCGTACATTGCCCTCATAGTGATGGCAATCCAGAGCTCACCGAGCAAAAGACTGACTTTAAACGAGATTTATCAGTTCCTGCAGGCCAGATTCTCTTTCTTCAGAGGAACTTACCAGGGATGGAAAAATTCTGTTAGGCACAATTTATCTCTGAATGAATGTTTCATAAAACTACCCAAAGGTCTGGGGAGACCTGGAAAGGGGCACCACTGGACCATCGACCCGGGCAGTGAGTTTATGTTTGAAGAGGGCTCATTTCGTCGCAGACCTCGGGGGTTCCGCAGGAAATTCCACTCTCTGAAACCGATATACAGAATGATGAACGGGATCGGATTTGATGCGTCGATGCTGCCGCAGAGTTTTGATTTGCAGTCACCTACAGGCCCACTGCCGTCCTATAACAGCTACAGCTTAGACTGGAACACGGTTCCAGGTGGATTTGAAGGACTCGGAGTGGGGCATCACTCCGCGCACATCTCAGCAAGCTCCGGATCATCGTATATAACCACCTATAACACAGACTGTTACCCGGACAGCAGCCTCAGCCCCCTGCAGTCCGCACCTGTGATGATTCATGGCACCTCAGACTGTCAGTCTCAGGATGCGCATGTCGCTTCGCACTGGAGTCCAACATCATCCTCATACATCAAACAACAAGTACCGAACACTGTGCGCCATGCAGGGTCAACTCTCCCTCTGGATCAGGGCTATCCGCAACACAGTGCGCAAGATTCAGCTGACACTTCAGGTAAATACACCTGGTTAGTGATTTATCCTTTAATTCAGCACGAGCTTTTATCTCGAGCAAGCGAAATGAAAAAGATACACTTTTGAACGCAGTTTTAGTGTTATGATGAATGTAAATCAGAACCTTTTTTGTCCAAAATAAATGCTTATTTTTCAAGTTATTTATTTAAATCTGCAGTCTATGTGCACATTTGTGCGCCACGTGTTAATTGGAGTAAAAAAATGCAAGTTGATTGCATCTTCATAAAAGAAAATGTAAAATATTTTATTGCAATAGAATAAAAACTGTGGCATGAATTCAAGAATGAGTTGCAAAACGTGCAAAGAGGTCTTCAAAATAATCCACATTTACTCTCGATTTTGTATAGACGTTTAAATATTTCATGCAATTTTCACAACCATTTATGTTAAAACTATAGAACCAAAACACACACTTTGACTTCAATATATTTAATAAGTTTATTGATTCTTTTCCATCAACAATTTTACTTTATTTTTTTCCTAAATGAAAAAGGATGGACGATTCGTTCCCCAGCGTCTTTAATGTTTTTCTGTATTTTTTAAAATTAGTTTTTACTTCAAATCAATTAGCTTGTTGGAAACAAACAAAAGTGTCAAGGTGCATGTTATAGACACATTTTCGGGGGTATTAACGAACTAAAGTTTAAAGTTAAACGATGATGCTGACCATGAGCCTTGTCTGTTCGCAGTGTCCCGATATTCCAGCCACTCAGCTGCTTCTGTTCGTAACAAGAAGGAATTCCTTTTAACCCTAAACGGAATCTCTTCCCTCCATTCGAGCAGCGGAGGATCTTATTATCACCTGCTTCATCACCAACAGAAGAGCGCCCAGCAGGACGTGAAACCATGTGTAATGTAACAAGAAGAGGAACGGACAGCAGAACGTTTTACACCCAAACAGCTCAGTTTTAATGTAAAAAAGAAAAGAAAAAAAACACAAATAGCATTTATGGTATAAAAAAAACATGTAGTAGCCTATCTTTTTCTCTCTCTCTCACACACGCACAGTGAATGATTCTGCAGCCGAAGTTTTATGCACTTGTTTTGTCTAAAATCGTCACTGAATTTCAGATTTTTTGTCAATAATTAAATATTTTTATTAAATATTTCCCACATCTGTTCTTTTTGTTGTCCCACACACAGAAACATCTAGCACTATTTTGGAAAGTAATTCTGCACACATTCATTTATAAACGATTGTATACTGCAGTCTTTTCCTTCACGCTATAGTAATTTATGGCAGTCACATTAAAACCAGATAAACACGTTTATCCTTTCTGTACATTTAAATTATTAAAAGGCATTTTCAGCTGACTGTTTATCTTGTAACCTGTCAGGCTAAGAAACATTTTTTAACGTGTTTAAAAAAGCGAGAAACACTCTTATATTCATAAATATACAGTAGCCTACTATAAAATGTTTACACTTATAATGAAAATTTCTCTCACATGCTATTTGTTTAGTTCCGTTTTTCTGTAATGTATGTCTATCAGTTCAGTGTTCTCAGGTCTCTTGAGCTGAACTGACAGTTTTAGTGACTCACACTGCCATCTGGCGGTGATTTGATGCTAAAATTGGTCAAACATGATGCGTTTGCGGTGTGTGGGACACTTTAGATGCAGGAAAGGGGTGACATTCATTTTTTTGTCAGTCATTTGACGTTCAATCAAAACTAAGAATTCAGACAACAGCAGTGTTATAGCTAAGATATTTTTTACATACTTTATTGAAACAACACCAGATTTAAACAATGATAATAATGGCTCCCTGTCATTCTTGATATTTAAACACAGTTTTTTTTTTTGTTTTTATCTTGTGAATTTGAATTATTGTTTCCTTCGGGTTGATTGG
Source organism: Pachypanchax playfairii (assembly GCA_006937955.1). Lineage (NCBI taxonomy): Eukaryota > Metazoa > Chordata > Actinopteri > Cyprinodontiformes > Aplocheilidae > Pachypanchax > Pachypanchax playfairii. The sequence continues at coordinate 4,306,112 of SSNP01000021.1, forward strand.
ATCAAGTCCAACCAGAAAACATTTTGTAAGTTTCCTTCTGAAGATATTAGAGGAACCTTTCAGGTGTTAGTACATATTCACAGGTGTCTCAATTCAGATCACTTGATTATTGTTATTCTTTTTATAATAATATCATCCTTTCCAAAAGACTGTCAGACGTCTCTCTGCTGTCCATGGTGCTGAAAAACCTTCAAACATGTCAGAGAATTTAAAATAAGGTAAAATATGTTGTGAGAACATGCATTCTAAAAGTTGCTCAGTTAATTCTTTTTGGAAATATACCTTACTTTTTATTTTCCTGCGTGAAAGTTAAACAGTGAACAGCAAGGAAAAAAACACGAGCAGTTTTTTTTATTTAACTGTTTATCGAAAAGAGCTCGAAGAAAATTCACTTTGAACATGTTTAAAAATACTTGATTCAAAGTGCTGTTAATATATTTAAATATGTATCACATAATCTGGAGTATCAAAATACATTTCAAAGTCAGAAAACAACTTTAACATAACAATGAGACAGAAAAAAAATATTTGAAGATTTGATCCACTGTATCATTTAGATTTAGTTATATGAAGATACATTCTGAGCTTCATCCGTGTAAAAAAAAAAAAAACAAAGTAAAAGATGAAAAGTGAACATTTCAAGATGGGGTGACCTCAGCGACCTGAGCCACTAAACTCTAAACCAGAAAGCAACTCACAGTTACAGGTTTAAGTCCCAGCTGTGGGAGTTTATGTACAGAAATCAGATGATCTGGTCTCTTAAACAGTGTGGAATCACGTATTTAAGGACAATGAGACAAAAGAAAAAAACAAACACGTAAATATTTGTTCAAAGAGACAAAAGCATTTGATATTTGAAGACGAGACAAACCTGTCCACAGCAACTTTAACTTTAACTGCACAAAGGTGATTAAGAAATTTAGTATTGAGCAGCAGGTGAAAACGTTTAGTCTTATTTAATTATTTTATTAAAAATTGTTTTTCTGAAGTTTCTGTTGAATATTTCAGCTTCACATGTGTTCTTACCTTCATACTTGGTGTGAAAACAGTACAACAACTTATCTCTGTTTTTATCGCAAGTGGCGATAACACCCGAAAAGCCTATATTTGTTTCGTCACAGCTCCTTTGCTCCTTAGTATTCATCAGCTCTGGCAGTTGAAACCACACCTAGCATGCTGCTGGCTAAAAGCTATTAGCATAAACACTATCAAACCAAAAGATACTCGGTGGCTGTTGGCATGCAGCGGGAAGAAAACAGGAAGCATTGCTCTCATAGTTTGTTAGCCAATCATAGTCCAGTAAATTAGCATAATGAGTTGCAGCTGAAGCCAGATGAAGCCTCAATCTTCAGCAGACTGGTTTAAAGGTCTGTAAATCAGTGTTTCTTAATGTTTTTTAGATGTAAAATGTTTCACAGGTTAATAATTCAGAAATAACCACAAAGTCATGAAATTTGTGTGAAATGGCCTCTTGAAGCCTTATATATATAAAAAAAGATCTCTTCCTCTGGCAATGCAGTGTTGTAGTACTGAAGTAAATCATGAGGTGGCAGCGTCCTCTTGTAGCTTAACTTCTATCCAAAAACTATTATGAAAAAAGTTAAAAATACTAATAACATTTTGGGCCTCCATAAAGAAATGGATAATAAATGAGAAAAAAAGGTTAAAAGTTATTTAAGGACTTTTCTTTTCCTTCAGATATATGATGCGTTTGAAACTTCTTCTTTTAAAATGTTTCAAGTAAAAATATTTTTTTTATTAATAAATCTAGGTCTGGTTTAAACCTCAAAGGGACGATTGACTAAGTTCCAGAAATGAAAACTTTATTTTGCTGTCTCTAATGATATATTATATATATTTGTGGCCGCTAGAGGGAGACAACCCCCTAATTTTGCTCGTGATCCGTGAACACAGTCAGTCCGCGCTTCACACTTCATCCCGCTAATGCTGCTGTAACAGAACAAGTGACACGGTTGTAAATGGAGTTTCATCCATTTACAATTTGGGGTAGAACATAATTATTTAAAGCGAATGATTTCTAAATTAAACTTAAAAACACATGAACATTTATCTCTACTAAACTTTGGTATGTAAAACATTTTAGTTGAACTGAAGCTTTTCTTTGTTTATATTTTGTTTTCTCATACTGGTTTTAGGACTAATGTTTGAAATGAAAACGAAGACTGAAATTTAGAAAAAAAAAAAACATTAAATGATTTTAAAATCATGTCTTTTGGGTTATTTGCAGTTAGTCATACTTTCAATAGTAATAATAAATTTGTCACATGTGTGAAAAATAAATAATCCATACCTCTTATTGGTTTTTTGGATGAATTTGAAGCTGTGTTTTGCTTGTCACGGCGGTTCAGTCGAGTTGGGAGGACTGGGTGGGCAGACCGTGGTATTAAGTAAAAGGCCCGTCGTGAGTTGTGTAAACAGCCCGAGGCGGTGGAAAAAGTTCATGCCCGGGTCCATGTAAGGAGAAACCAGCAGAGCGCTGCAGGGCACAGCGCGGACATTTAATTAAGCCGAACTGAGGAGGATTACAGCGAGACTGGGACTGTAACGTCGTCTCACGATGAACACTTCCAATTTCATGCGCCGGTTCTCTTTACAGGAGGGCGTCGGAGGCCCGGAGGCCCCCAGACTCCGTTTATTGAACATGTCTGTCTTATTAAAAAAAAACACACATAAAGCAAAACTAGTTTAGTTAGTAGTTTTAGGTTTAATCTCGCCACCCTCCAAACCTAATTTCAAATAAAAAATTTCAGATTTTAAGTTGCAACGAATGGAAATTTGCAAAAAAAAACAATAAACCTGTGAGGTTTATTTCACGTCATTTCTTTAATGGTCAGTCTTGTTTACTTAGTTGCTCCACGGTCACACAACACACAATAAATCCAAACATTTTGGTGCAAGCATGCTGGGTACCTTGCGCGCCCAAACGGGCTTCTCCTTTTGCTTTTTTGCTTCTTTTGAATAAATTCTCACTCCAACAATTTGGTCACTTTCAGCACAAATTGTCTATATTTCTCGCCCTTATGAGATCGCACTTAGAGGAGGGGGATGGGGGGCATTTCCTGTTCTTATTTCCCACTTATCAGCTGCTGCTGTGGAGTGTTTTAATCACACTTTAAATACATAAACCACATTATCGTTTTTTTGTTCTTCTGCTATAAATAAACAGAATTATTTACAGTCTAGACATGTTTTGTCTTTTTTTTTCTTAAATCAATGTGGAATTGATTCTTACATTAATTCAAATTTTTAAATCTATCCCACGCTGAAGTGCTCGTAGTCAAAATGTAATAAATTTTCCATTAAAATATCTAACTGAAGCCTCGTGCTGGAAGGTTCATCCGTGATGTGATTCCGTCACGTCTGAAGGTTTTAGCAGCACTGGGCTGGGAGTTTGACCGACACCTCCTCTGAAAGCTCTGAGTGTGTCCAGCAGCTCTCTGCTCGCGTTGCTCAGCCTGACTTCCCATTGGACGATCCCTTCACTCCTGGGGTGGGCGGGGCGACCTTCCCAGCAAAAAAGGAGGAAAGAATTTAACTGCGCAAAAGTCCTGTTTGGTTACGGATGTTCAAAGTTCTGAACTTTTTTAATGCGCCTCTCACAGGGTCTCCAGGATGGGGACGGCTTAAACGCGGCAAGTTGCAGTGCGGTGACAACTTTTTCTGTCTTTTCATTTTGACTTCTGCATCGAGGAACTGTGATTTGAGCAGCTCGGCTCAGAGAGGCGGGCGACTGGAGCTGACTTTTTGCATATTTTGGAGCTAGTACATTTACACCGGATCGAACTGAAGACATGCAGGCTCGTTACTCCGTCTCCAGTCCCAACTCACTGGGCGTTGTGCCCTACATCAGCAGCGACCCGGGCTACTACCGGGCAGCAGCCGGTGGCGGATACACGGGGATGCCAACACCTATGAACATGTACTCTCATGCGGCTCATGACCAGTACCCTGCCAGCATGGCTCGGGCATACGGACCCTACACCCCCCAACCTCAGCCAAAGGATATGGTCAAACCCCCTTACAGTTACATCGCGCTCATCACTATGGCAATCCAAAACTCACCTGACAAGAAGGTGACCCTGAATGGGATTTACCAATTTATCATGGAGAGGTTTCCATTTTACCGAGACAACAAGCAGGGCTGGCAGAACAGCATCAGACACAATCTGTCTCTCAATGAATGTTTTGTTAAAGTGCCTCGCGATGATAAAAAACCCGGTAAAGGCAGCTACTGGACTTTAGACCCGGACTCTTACAACATGTTTGAAAACGGGAGCTTCCTGAGAAGGAGGCGGCGGTTCAAAAAGAAGGACGCGCTGAAAGAGAAGGAAGAGCGGCAGCAGAAGGAGCTGCCGCCGAGGCAGCAGGGCCGAGACCCGGAGCAGCCGGTGCAGGGCTCTCAACCTGTCAGGATCCAGGATATTAAAACGGAGAACGGGGCCGCCACCCCACCGCAGGCCGACTCTCCCTCTTTGAACACCGTGCCCAAAATTGAGAGTCCAGACAGCAGCAGCATGTCCAGCGGGAGCCCTCACAGCATCCCCTCCAGCAGATCCATCGGTATGGACTCCGAGCACCACCAGCACCACGGTCAGGCATCCACGCAGGGCTTTAGCGTAGACAACATCATGACTTCCCTCCGGGGGTCTCCACAAGGGGTCACAGAGCTCACCTCCAGCCTCAGCGCCTCCAACAGGACAGGTATAACACCATCTTTGTCCCTAAACTATTCCCCGAGTCAGACCTCTGTCTATAGTTCACCTTGTAACCAAAACTCCATCTCTACTACCTCCAACGCGACCTATCATTGTAACATGCAAGCCATGAGCCTTTACACTGGGGACAGATCGAGCCACTTGGCACCGAGCACCACGGTGGATGAGACGTTGCCAGATTACTCAGTTACAACAACTTCATCCTCTCTGACCCACGCGAATCTAAACTCCGGGCAGGAGAGTCACCATACCCACCAAGGGAGGCTGGCTTCATGGTACCTCAACCAGGCCGGAGACCTGGGCCACCTGGGCGCAACCTACCCAGCTCAGCAGCAGAACTTCCATTCAGTCCGAGAGATGTTTGAATCCCAGAGGATTGGCTTGAATAACTCACCGGTGAATGGGAATAACAGCTGTCAGATGTCATTCCCACCAAGTCAACCCATCTATCGCACGTCGGGAGCTTTCGTATATGACTGCAGCAAGTTCTGACCAAAGAAAGAAAAAGAAACGAAAGAGAAGAACAAAGCCTCAGTGTTTTACTCCGTGGTGTTTGAACTCTGTTAGTAAAATCCTTCCTTTTTACCTCTTCTTCCTGCCCAAACCGTATGAACAAATATGAGACAAAAACTAAAAAAAAAACACACACAGAAAAGACTTGATCTTGGTTTATCTAAAGAACAATGTTACTGCAGATAACACGTAAGTCTCTTTTTACGCTTTTGTGGCTTTGTTGTGTTAAAGATGTGTCACTTTTACTTTGTAAATTGCATATAGTAATTTATTTCTAAAACAGTCTCCGGATTTAAATGGACCAAACACCAAAAAGTGTTTCTAAATCGAATGACCTTAACTGTCTCCCCCAAAAAAGGCTCCATTATCAGAATAAGGAGGAAAATAAACGTGTATATCACCGTATACTATTTCAAATATTTTTTCCATGTTGAAAAAGTACTCTGAAGGATTTGTTTGTTTGTTTAATAAATTGTCATTTTATGAGTTAGAGCTACGCCTCGTTTCTTAACTTGGATGCAGGTTATTTTACTGTAAGTTTTTGTGGATAACCTACAAATATAAATCCAATCAAACCCCGTTTGATTTGACTTATTTAAGAATAAAGGGAACGTAAAAGGTTACCCAACAGTTGCAAAATACAGGCCTCAGTCTAACAAAAAAAAAAAAAAACAGTTTTAAATGAAACAAAACCGAAGTGTGAGATTGTTTGAAACTATTTAAGGTCTGTCTGTTTTTATTTTGGATGTTTAAATTTTATCTGCAAACTGTTTCTTTGAAAATAACATTTTATTTTAACGCTTATAGCAGACTTTGTGGAATCATGCTGAGTCTGGGACATAGAGCTGGGAAACAGACTTCACACACTACAACTTTGTTTTGGACCGCGTGGTGTGTTTACTGGCGCATACCAATGCTTACTTAATATCATGCCACACATGCCAAAGATATTCCCGTTGTCACTTCAGTTTGGATCTTTGAGTTCTGACATGATGCTGATCCGATTGAGAAGAAAAAATCTGACCTTTGACAAAGTTTTATCACATGTGAGTCTATTTTCCTTGCGGCTTTGAGGATATTTAACTGAATAACGAACAGACTTGCGTCACAATAGAAAAGACGCATCGGGGTTTTACTGTTTTTTGATGTTTTGCGATATTTTGAGGTAGTTAACTTTATTAGGATTACCAATTAAAAAAAATAATCTTTATGGCGTGTGCAACTCCTGATTTTTTAAAGATCTAAAAAAAGTTTGTTTTTTAGTTTCTAAAAATTAAAGCAGTTTCAATATATCTGTTTTATGAAGTTTTGAAATATTTATAACATGTATTTATTTCAAATGTTGTTTATTTACACATGAAAGTTCAAAGACTGTTTAAATTATGTGCGCAAAGGTGTTAAATAATTATAATACAAATAAAACAGCAACAATAATAATAACAATAAGCATAAAATAACATTTTAAGCTGTAAATAGTGAAAAAAATATTTAAAATATTCCAGAATATATAGCCTAGAGAAAAAAATTTTTCCCTCAACAAATGATAGTGACAACATTCCTTATTAATAATTATAATAATAAAAAAATAAAAAAATATCAATGACCTTAGTACATATTTTTGATTTATACATAATCATAAAAAAAACATTTTTTCAGGACATCTGTCACGTCACACGGACTGAGTAAAAAGTCAAAGCAGTTCAGTAAAAGAACCAGTAACAATAAAACACGCTGGAAAAATCAATTCACCTTATTTATTTATTTGTTTGTATGGGAGGTCTCAAATTTAAACCACCATGCTGGATTTAGGAAGAAAACACCCCGTGTGTGACTCTGGAGCTCATGGTCTTTATGTTTCTGACGGTTTTAATTGGTCAGTGCGTCACTAAATTCTTCTTATCCGTCTTTCCGATTGGACCCCAATCAGACTCGTAGAAGTCATTAGATCCGTTCTCAAGTGCAGGTCTAATAAACAAATATCGTGTTAGTCAAAAGATTGATGGGGCTCTCACAGAACGGACCAGGTCAGGAAGGAATAAAATTCAATCAGAGAGCTGGAATCGTTTTTCATGAGACGGAAAGGCAGAGAGGGAGACGGGGGTCAATGAGGAGGATGTCGGCCGCTAAAGCACCACCAACAATACAACAGGACAAAGCACACGCACGGAGGAGGGGGGTTGGGGGGCATACCAGAGAACATTATACCGTTTTTGGGTTGTTAATATGAACGTTTTTCGTGGAGAGCAAAGTTGATGTTGGGGTTTCCGAATCCAGTCTGTGAATTAAATAAAACACATTTCCTTTTCTTTTTTACAGGGAGGTGGTGAGAATTAATTACAGCCAATTACAGCCATGTCACCACGTGCAGCGTGGCTAAGATATCGAGATGGATGTCTCTGTGTAATCGAGGTATACGTTCGTTTTTTCTGGGGTGTCCAAACGCGCGTGAGCTTCCCGAAACGTTCCGCTACATTCCTGAAAATGCGCAACTTCTCTGCTTTGGGTCAGATGATAGAGACAAAAGCCACAGTGTGTCCTTCAGATTTATCAAGTACGGACGAATTGTTTGGATCATGGATGATCTTAAATCCAGATAGAGTTTGAAAGCCAATTTTCCTCGTTTTAATTGTTCTAATATAAACAGACTTTGCGGCCGATTAACTGTCAGGCTGCGTGTTTACAGGCCAGGTTAAAGTTCAAGAAATGCGCAATGCACATTGACCGACAACTGTAACGTTTTATTGTAGCCTGAATATAACTGAAACCTACTTTTACTGATGCTGCGCGTGGTCTCATCGACGCGTAAAGTTACTCCATTTTCCAAATCGACGCAAAAGCAACAAACTGAACTCGTTTCTTAATTTAGATTTGTTTTTAATGTTGTTGTTGAACGTGTTCACTTATTGTAAACTGGATTTACTTGTGTCTGTTTTATGTGTCAGAGATGTTGGCGAATTATTTCTCTCTAAAGATCAACAGGATAGTGTTTTTTATAAACGGGGTTTCATTTATTTCCATTCTCATTAGATGTTTTTTACATTTTGTTAAACAGACAGAAAGCCACTCTAATCTGGTAAATGTCTGGGATTTTGGATCCTGGTCTTTTTCACACAGTTTTCTTATTTGTTACAAGTTAGCAGCTTTGTCAAGAACAGAAAACTGCGTCTTTTCCCTAAAACATCCCCCTGATTCCAACGGTTTTATTGTGCAGAACTTTGGATACGCATTTATAAATAATCCTATCTTTAGTTTGGTTTCCAGAGAGAATCTAAATGAACTAAAGGTTCGGTGAGTCCCTATAGACTGTGTGCACCTGTATGGCTGAGTGACCGCAGCTCAGGGTGGAAAATGCTGGGTTCCAGCTCTCAGTCGCTCCAAGCGCCATCTGTTTGAAATTAGGACCTCATAGACGCAGATTCTGTCTGCTCTGCTGTTCGGCCAAAACGAGGGAAAGGTTGGAGGTCCAACACTTGTCTCTCAGAGGGAAAAATAACCACCGCGTGCAATTTCTTCTGAATGTTTTATTTGGAAAATAAATGACAGGCTAGATTTTTTTCTTGCTGGACCTGATTAAACAACGGTCCTTAAATCGCGCAGCATCTTTGCGTTAAATGCAACAAACTCTCATGCAGACGTGATGGAGGGATAATGGCTTACTGTGAGTTCAGCAGAGGGAAACTACCGACCTGCGAATAACCCTGCAGCTTTGGAGAACTTCCTCAAAAAAGGAACAGAGTCGCCTTCAAGTCGCACAAAAACCTGCTTTTTCTCCTCCAAGTTTCTAATTATAGCTCAGAACATTTCACGCCAGCACATGAATGTTCCAATTATACCTCAGAATATAGGCCACAGTCATTTATTGTTAAATGTGGCTCAATTAAAAAAAGAAAATGAGGGAGTTTTTAATGTATCTTTGTACGATATTAAAAAAATAACACCGTGATAAATCCACAACAAAACTTTATTGAAATAACAACCAGTAAACAAATCAGCAAACGCATTGTGATGATTTGATTCACGTTCGCTGGGCCTTGACAGGCCTACAGCACATCACGTGCTGAGCCCAACACAACTGCGATTATTAATTGATTGAATACAGATTAATAAAAAAAATTGGGTTTTACATACATTTTAGTTTCAATTCACTTTCGAAAATACATCAGTCTTATAAAAAAGACAATTTATAGAAGACAGAAGACCTGGAGCTGCAAACACAAAAACATTTACACAATATCACAGACATAAAGTCCAAACTTGGGAGGAGCACGTGGTGCTGCGGGAGCGGAGCGACCTGAACAAACTTGAACTCTGTCACTTCAAAGCGGTTCAGCTACTGCTGCTGCCATATGAGCCTCGGTAGCAGTTGTCTTTGTCTTTCGAGAGTCCATCTCATTCATGAAGCAAAGCGACCTTTCTGTTTATTTCTTCTTTTTATTTCAGCACGGAATTTCAATCAAAGCCGAGGCAGAGCCGAGTTCTGCTCCGCGTGCAAACAATTTGTTAAGTAGGAATAAAGCTAAAATATGGATGAAGTTTGTAACGGAATAAAAGGGAGATTTTTTTTCCACTAATATTCTATAATCAAAGACTTATAAACAAATATCAACGAGTATGAATACTAAACTTATAGTAAAGCCAAGGTTAAGTTTTTAAACACAAGTTGAAAAGAATCTTTAAAAAAGACTAAGAAGAAAAACGTGATTAGATATTAATGCAGACATGAAGTTAAATTATTTATTAAAACATGTAAATTCCGGCGCAAAAATACACGTTGTTGTAGTGCAACTTTCATCGTCAGACCCTCTGCTTATGTCATCTTTTAAACCTGCTGAGGTAAGTTGACAAATAACAGAACGTGTGTGTGTGGGGGGGGGGGGGGGGGGGGGGGGGGGGGG
>SSNP01000021.1:4316265-4460104 GCA_006937955.1 Pachypanchax playfairii
GGGTAATGAAGTGATAATGGTGTTTGAAGTGAATCCTGACAACTTGGATTTTTATTTTCTATACAGTCCGTTTATTCCCTCCTCAAAGGAGAAGAGCTGTTATCAGACCTGAGGGAGAGAAATTTAATATGGTTTTTCCTCCAAAATAAAAGTAAGATGGAACTCCTAAGGAAAACAAACTTGAAATTTGATTTGAACAGAAAAAAGTGTGTGTGTGTGTGTGTGTGTGTGTAAGGACGCCATGTAACTTTTCAAAAGATTTGACTGTAACTGTTTTATAACAAAGGCTGTTCTCACTCACTATTGAGAAATATAGAATTTTATAAATATAGAGTTTTTAAATTGCTGTTACAAATAGCAAAGTGTCTCCAGAAGAAATGCGTTAACAAAAACAAAGGCAGTGCTGTAACTGATTTATTAAAAACAGATCTAACATAAGATTACTAACATCAAATCACATTTTCTTCAGAATGTTCAGGAGGTCTTGATATAATCTGATTCAAATTGTGGAGTTCAGAACTACTTGCTGACCAAAATGTTCCTGCATGTTTTCCCTCCCTCCCTGATGATCAAAGGTCCTGCAGATCATATCGATTTTAAACTCAACAAGCAAAATATTTCTTTATCTTCCTTAGAGAGTTTTAACTCTGTAAACTTCTAACACAGAAACAATCTGACATATGTGTTGTGATTGGACAGGTGCATTAATGCTTGCAGCTCCATGTAAACCAGATTAACAAATCTGCAGAGATTTACCTGCAGCCCCACCCCACTTTACACCCCCCAACGTCTTTCAACAGACATAACGATACAGATAATTACAATGCAGAGGTGAAATGCAATCATGGAACAACTGGTTTTATACGACACTGTGCCTCGTTGCACTTTTTCACTGTTTCTGGTGACTTTCGTTTTCTTTACAACAGCTGTGAGGAAGAAAGAAACAGATTCTACTGACAGTAACAGCAAATGCAACATCTTGTAAGTGAAATGTCTCACAGAGGTGTTTGCAGTGATTAAGAGTGTATCAGTGATACAGCCTGTGTCAATGACAAATTGACCTTTGACCTTTGAGAGGAAACTTCTTCCTCTCAGCAGCAAGTTGTTTACTCTTCTGCCAGCTCACTACTTTTCTGTAAGCTTTTTCTGTTTGTTTTCTTAGGGTTGGTCTCATGGCTGCTTTGTAAAAATACATTTAAAAAGTCAACACAGAAAAAGTAAGAAAGGAGTGCAAAGTAACGTAAAACTATCTGCACACGCGAAGAAAATGAGGAAACAAAATAAGAGCTTGCTGTAACTGAAAAAAACAATAATATAAGTTTCTCAAAAATCAAAATTTTCTAAATATGATCTTATCTTTGATAGGGATGAATTTCTAAATAAGTTGTAGTTCTTGTGAGGAGTGCAGGTGTGAGGTTGTTTCTGTGAATCCTGAAGCAACCAGATGGTGTTTGTTCGTGTGTGTGGGATGGCGAACAGCAGCGATACAGCAGTGGCTCCTTTCACAGATCAGCACTCGTATCTCTGTTCCATCGGCTCTCAGCTCATATAAACATCCCCAGTGCACGGGCCTCTGATGTTTCTGCCTTTGTGTTTATAGTGAGAAGTCAGGCAAAAACATGAACTTTAGGACAAAGAGAACAAGGATGAACAATAGAATGAGAAGCTCATTGCTTTAAAAAATTCCAGGGAAACGTTATACTACCAGATTGTACTTTTTAGACAAGTATTATTATGATTTATATAAAAAAATAATCTTTGGTGATTAGATATTTTAAAATATAATTTAGTAGAAGCGTCATACATAACACTATATAAACTATATGGAGTAGGAAAAATGTTCACTTGCACTAATTCATCATGGTCATGCATTGAACCAAGACAAAAGAAGATCTGTGGCAACCTGAATACGCAGTTCAGGAAAGCTAAAGGGAACCACACACACATCAACATGCCAGAAGGGTAAACTGTCTTTGCAACGAAGCAAATGAGATGTAGCATTCACTTTTGAAAATGGAGCTTTGTCTGAAAATAATCTTGGTAAAAAGAATCACGCACATTTCCAATCAAACCCAAATCCCATGCAACGCTACAGCTCCAACATCAAAGCCCACGCTGAGCAATCGTCTCCCCGTGTTCTTTTTTTTTTATACTTTTGAAAGAGGGAAAAAAAAATCCCCTGCACATCAAAGAGGTAGACAGAGAAAGTAATTTAGCCTTATCTTAATTGAGCTGCAATTTTAATAATGATCTTACACTTTGGGACCGAGGAGGAGGAGCCGTAGGCGGAGAGACCGGCTTCCTCCTGCTCTACTCCAGTTCTCTAATCTCACTTCCAGTCATGTCATTGGCCAGTGATTTATGATGACCTAATGTTTTGTTTACTTTATGTTTATAACAGGCAGGCAGTTTGCATGGTCCATGCAGCACAGGGAAACATGAAAGAGCCAAGGCTGCTCTCAGGACTGCAACAGTTCACAGAAATAAACAGCTCTGTGTTCTAGCCACATGGCACTGCACCTCCTTCAAATTAAGAGCCTCTCAAAAGTTTACAAATGGTTTAAAGGTTGTCGTGATATGGATTGTCGAGGTCATTCACTTGATTTAATCTCATGAAAGTCACACCGACCCCCTCTATCCATGCATTTTCTCAATTATTGACTTGCTTATTTCATTTGAAAGGACAAACATATGGGCTTTGACAACTGCTTGACTGTAAGGTCAAAAGTCTAGTGAGTTACAGAGATTTATTCAGCTTCAGTCAGTTTTTTTTGCTACAATGGTTGAGGAAGATTCAGATTTTTGGATGATGCAAAGAGAAAAATGGGATGCTTTACAATAGTCTTTGTATGTAATAAAGATGTTAGTTTCATTTTTTTTCATTATGTTTATGTTTCTTCCACAAGCACCCTCCTGAAAACCTGATTTTGGAAAACATTTCTCTGAAAGTGAAAAAAGAAAACCAACATTTTGTGGAGTGTTGCATGTTAGCTATGATGGTATTGTTTCTTGTTTCTAAGCAACCCTAACAGTCACAGACTTTATTATTGTGATGTATGCAACATTTAGCACAGATGCTAAAGGGTAACTGAAGCAGGAATGGGGTTTTTATGTAGCACTACAGGTAAAATAAGTGGTTAATGAAACAAACAGACCGATGCTTCTAGTTTTGGTCACTGTCACTGATATTTGATGTTTATATTAGAAACTCATGTCACTGATTTTTAAATTAATACATTTTAACTTTTGCTTATATTTTATGCTTGTTTACACCTAACACTGTTATGTATTTGACAGGCTTGAGTTGTGCTCCCAACAAATGAAGCAAAATGTTCAAAAGGGATGAGAGAAACTTCCAATTGAAATAAATTATCCCATAATTTGTGATAAATTGACCAACTGCCTACATGTCATAAGCAGAGCTGAGGTCAACCCATCACTAAATGTCACCCATCCTTGGGAAATTTAATTGTTTAATTTTAAGTATTTCAATTGTACGTATTAGCCCAGAGGCTGTGCTTACAGCTCTCATTGTGATGGAGATGTCACTTGTGTAAATATTTATTCTTCCAGTCTGGCCACTCAAAACTCAGTTTGAAAATCCCATCAGATAGGAATTTCCTCCTTCTTCACCAGTAACCAGAACAGACGACTGCTACATTCTTATCTTATCAGCAACAACCATCTCGCATTGCGTCGTGCCCAAACAGGGAGAAGCAGATTTCTAATGAAAGTGGCACTCAAGCTCCTAAACTCCTAAACACATCCTGCACATACAGTACAGAAACGAACATACACCTTGTTTAGCCATTGGCCTGGTTGAATATTGACCCTTTGTTTAGCAACTGAGAAAAAAAAAAGACAACCACCCTCGCGCTATATATTCTCTCAACTCCCGCTTCTTTTCTCCTTTCCTCTGGCATGGTGACATGTGTTATGAGGTCAGTGAAGCAGAGTGTGAGCTGTGTCTGCACAGGAAGTGCAGGCAAATCAGTAGTGTTGTCCATTAACAACAGCTCTGCTGCCATCAGAGCCAAGAACAATGGCCGCAGACCCCTCCCACCCCCACTTGGCACTGGGAAAATCTTAGTCAGTCTGTAATCTCACTTGCTCTGACAGAGAAGATAAAGTCAACAGGAAAATAAAAAGAAAATGATCTAGAAAATGCATTCAGTTGGACGCATGAGGGCATATCATGTTCAGGCTTTTCAAACACACTTGATTTGAGATTATGTGTGTTAGAAATTCCAGAGAATAACTTTAAAAAGTGCACAAAACAGGACATTTTATAATGTAATATTAAATTCTAATCAACTTTATTAATATTTAAATATTAAGTGAAATACACCTGTATCTCAAATTGTCCAAATTTGTTAAAAAGGCAGCGATGTGACCTGCAGAAATGTTGCGCATCAGTAAAACATTCCTGTCCTGGATGTCTTTACACAGCAGGAAACATAAGCCTGCGCTCCCAAATGCAAAGTAAAGGCTCAATACGCTGTAAAAACAAACAAAGCTTGAAACTTGTTAATGTAATACTATTCTAGAGGAAAAGTTTTCCGCTGCCAATATAAATACATTCTTCTCTCACACGGCACACACAGAGATTGAAATGCTATCAATTAAGTAATATCTAGTGTAAATAATGCCCCCCGGAGCAGTTGTAATGATGAAAGATCCTATTGCTTCCGTGTAGAAATGGGCTCTGCCTTCCAGGATCCCGGATCACGTGTGCTAAAAAACACCAAAACCCTCAAAAAGACTTTTTATAGTGAAGGATTCTACTAAAGAACACAGATTTATGACATACTTATACACACAGTGTACTGGGGAGGACTTTGCAACTGCATCACTCACATCTTTCTCACTCTCTTCAGGGGGGGAAATGTCCTTGAGGATGACATCAGCACAGCAAAAGGGGACACCATTTATCACTGACCACTGCACATTGAGAGATTCATAACATCCTGACAGGAAAATAATCACTTGGTCTGATAACAACTTGTCTCCTTTTGTTGGTCATACTTTGGAAAACATCCAGTTTCATTTTGTTATCATGCATTTAATGTGCAACAAGGCAATAAAAACCTCACACGTTCCAGCTTTCGTTACATAAATTAAAGCTTGAAAAATTTATTATAATTCAATTTTCGAGTTACATCTTTTGTTACTAAAATGCAGGTGTATTTTAGGCGTATTTTATCCAAAAACAATCTTCAGTCTAATACACTGATTGGCAACAAAACCAGACAATGAGAAAATGTTTTGTATTCTGATTTTCCTTTTAAGCTCTGATCATAGTCTCCAGCGGCAGACCTGCTCTCATTTCCTCTCCCTTTTGTACCGAGGTGAGAGTGACGCTTTTGTTGTATGTCAGATGAGAACTGCAGCCAGGCTTGTCTGTGTGGGTCTTCCTATTTTGACACCCTAAAGCACCTGCCCTCACTGAAGCATGGCAGGGAGCAAAGAAAGAACAATAGAAAAAGGGCCTCTTTCCAGTCACTCTTACAGGCTGATCCAACTCTGACTGCCTGTCAGAAACCCATTAAAAGGTCAGTGTAGCTTACCACTCTCCAACCCCCTTAAAGAGGACACGTCCTAATGGACCCTGCTAGTTTGACATGGACTTTTTCCCCCTCCATCGTTTCTCCTTTTATTATCGCAGGTCATAATAGCGGGATATCCCAGAAGGAAATGCCTGAAGTCTGAAGGAGGTGCCTGTGTAGTCTATCTTCCCTCCATTACATTTGGCATTGTCCTGGGTGTTATCACTCTTATGTAATGGAGTGCTGATAACAGGATGTGAGAAGAAATCACACTGGCCCCAACTACACAACTGAATAAATTCTTTATGCGTCTATCACATATTTACCATCGAAGGTGACCTGGCACATGAATAATATCCGTAAAGTTGTTGGGAGAGTCCACCATCTGAGATTAATTAGCTTTAATAGGTGGCAGAATAGATAGAAGTGAGTCTGTTTAAAATGAGTGAATCTATTATCACAAGATTTTCTTTTTTTTTTTCCAGTCTGTTTACGTGAAGAAGCTGTGTACTGTCACTTTAAGTAAAACACCAAAAACTGTACATTTGAGTAAAAAAAAAAAACACTTTGCAATAACTGATTATCTTAAAATATCTTATCTGCTGAGGTGTCATTAAGGAGGTGGGAAAACACTTTGTTCAATGACCTTCTGTCTCTCACTGACTGCTTTACCAAGGAATTTTCCTGTCTAATTAGTTTATCGAGCCTTCTCATGTCTCTGGCACCAACATTGTTCCCCCAGCAAATGACAGCAGCAGAAGGCCCAAAGCGCCACAGACTTATAAAACATTTACATGTTACTGTACGGATCTGCACTTTCACAGATAATGGAGCCTTTTCTAAAAAAAAATGGCATCAGCATTTGTCGTTTGAAATTATTGATTGTGTTCAACAAAAATTTCAGCCGTTATTTAACAGTTTTACTTTTTACAGATTTATTCAAAAGTTTTTTTTTTACATATTGAAAAAATCTATTTAAAAAAAAATGGCGGCGAATCTTTGTGATCAGGGTGTATCATCTAGACCATTAATCCAACTACTGGTCAATCATTCTGGTGAAATGTCGTGCATGTTTCTAGGATAGTGTAAGAGACTTTTCTAGTGATGCTTTTATTTTGAAGTCTGCCCGGGAGTGACTGGGAAGTTCCCGTTCAGAGTGTTAACCGGCTGTCCTTTAATGATAGGGAGGAATAGACCTGCTGTAAACATTTCCCTCTTGATCCTGTTGGTCAGTGTCTTGTTGGTGGTATATTGTGTGGGCCTGCTGTTTCATGTTAAAGGTTTGTTTTGTTCCAGAATACTTTGCAGGTGAAGTTTGATTAGAGTGATTAGACTGGATGGGAAAGTTCTTGTATGAATGTGACTGAATAATTCTCATTAAGTATGTCTATTCCCTCATCTTCCTTCCAAACATGCAACTGCTTATTGAAAGTTTTTAAATAAGGAAATTCTAAACCATAAACAACATATCAGCAAAAACAACAACAAAATAAATGGCCTGAGACATGTGTCTGTGCATGTGGGTGTGCACCCGTGTGTTTTCATCCAAATCACCCATAGCATTCCAACCCCTAGCTTTGATGCAAGAAATGATTTAAGGTCTTTTTCTATTCATAAATGCATACCTTCACTATATAGTAAAATGAAGGGGTTCAAGGTGGGAAACGTGAGGCATCTGAAGCATTGAAACCAAGTAGAAGAAATTGTCATGGTGATATTTATGTAGCACCTCGTTTGTCTCTGATGCTGTGAAGACAGACAAATCTCCTTTTTTATTGCAATTCCATCACCAGGTACGGGAGATAAAGAGCCTGCTGCCATGGTGATGATGACTTACCCCTATCACTCAAGGATGGGGAGTTACGTCTGACTGCCTGCTCACCTTATCCATCAAAAGAAGATATGAAAAGCCTTTTTTTTGTATCATCCTTTTGACTGAAATGGGGTGTTACCCTGTGGGCAGCTGATGACATATGTAAAACACATTCAGCAGAAATTTTCAGATGGCATGATTTTCCCAAAGTAAAAACACAATAGATCTAATTATTTAAACTAAAAGTACTGAAACAAAAAGTGATAAAGCCTCAAAAGATATTATTGATGACAATGAACTGCTTAAAATGCACGGTTGAACTCTGAATAAAAATGCAAACAAGGAGGAAGAACCTAAAATGAATAAAGTACATCAGCGCTATATTTTTGTAGAGATGCAAATTTTTAAAGTAAGAACAACAAGATTTGTTCTTGATTGAATAGTTTAGTTTTGGGTGGTATTTGTAAATGACTGTAAAAAAATGCAGTTCCTCTCTGGGCTGCATGAGTTCTGCTTTGGACCTAAAAATCACAGCCACTCAACTCTAATTTTCTCTTTGTGAATAGATTTTTAATGATTCTCTGAATCTAACATACAATAGAAGATGAATGTTTTCCATTTTTAGATGGGTGAAATTCCAGTCTTTAATTGCAATTCTTTTTTGCATAAACAATCTTTCACAGATGGATGAAGTCAACCTCTCCGCTGATTAGTATTTAGATGTTCTGCTGTTAATGCTTGTTGCCCTTGTTCAAACTTTTTTGAAATGTGCTGCTGGTAAAAAAAAAATTCCCCATAAATGCAGACTTTTCATAGTGTTTTTCTTTAATTTTCTAAACAATACAGATCTATTTTTAACATTTATTCACTTGCTTTCTTTATCCCTAAAGTACAGGATCTAAATGTTTACATCTTTGCAGTAAGTTGAATACATTTATTTTTTATAATTTAACATAAGATATGATTTTGTAAATTTAAAAAAATATATTTACAGAAAGTAATTAATATTTAGACTACCTAATCTAAAAGTCGGGTTTCAGATCCAGATCTCGGCCCAATAGTAAAGCTGGATTCATACTAACGTCGGAGGCACGCACCGCCATGATACGACGTCGTATGGACTCTCCAACTGCCTCAGATGGTCGGTTGGAGTCATGCTCTATTTTCTAACTTTCCGACGGCCGTGTCAGCTGACGCACATCTGTGATTGGTCAGCCAAACAACCCAACATCATTTCCGGCACGACGTAACTTCCCTTTAAAATTGTAAACAGCGCGAGATTTGACAGTCTTGAAGACATGGAGCAGATCGAGGAACGTCTCGCAGAAGAAATGAGGAAGTACGATCATTTGTACAACTCGTCCCTGAAAGAGTACAGGGATGCTCAACTCAGCTTCAACTCCTGGAAGGAGATCGCTGGAACCTTGGAGTTGGAGGTTGGGGAGTGCAGGAAGCGACAGAAAAGTAAGGAACGCGCCTCCTGCTGTCCTGGCGAGGAATTTCTTTGCAACAGGGTCGATGAACAGAAACTGGCTCCGTCAGTACGCCGCTGTGTGGGAGCACATATGCCTTTGTGTAAGCATGAATCCAGCTTAAGTCAGTCGGAATCCAGCCCACACCTTATAGTGGCAATACATTGATATGATTCATTTTGTGAGATATAAAATGTTTCAGATTTACATACTGTTCCTGGTTCAAGATGTAAAGTTGTAATGAAAAAAATCTATAACTGTGGCAAGTTTGATAATGATACAGATATAACACAATGTTAATGTGTTCCAGTTATTTGGCTTCATGTTAATATCAGCAAGTCAGAAAACAACCAGAAAAGGGGGGAGGGAGGGGGAAACCTAGCATGATAAGGCCTAAAAGGCATTCATGTGCTTTCCCAGGAGTACGATAATCAGAGAATCTGAGAGGCCATAGCATTTTGTAAATGTGCAAAGAAAAGAAAGCTAGATTTAGTGAACAGAGTTTTTAAAGATGAGTGGACACAGAGAGAGAGAAGATGAAGTTATTGTACCTTTTCTTTTGGTTGTAATTAACTAATTTAATAAGGGGGGTTGGTAATTGCTTGTTGTTAGAAAACAGATTTAAACCTTTGAAAACCAAATTTGAGATTTGGACAGTGTCTTACCTGGTACATTGTCACCTTCTGCGGGACAGTTCATCAGTTCACTTTGTCTCTCAGAAAGTAAAATATTTAGAAAGTCATGGGGTGTGGTTTGGAAAAAAAAATCACATCAAAACACACTCAATCAAAAATCATTTTTTAATAGCAGACAGATAAGATAAATGATATTTGGTATTTATTTTACTTTTTATGGAAAGTAAGAAAATCTCAAATTGAAACTGATAAGAGAATTATGTTAACTAAATCAAACTGTTGTGAAAAACCAAATCTGTAGTACTGGGTTTCTCCAATTTTTTAAGAAGAGTCATAAACCATGAGAACATAAGAGATGATAGCAGGTCGCCTGCCTGAACCATGGCGGCTGTCAACCTTAGCTTGTGGTTCTACTTTTTTGGGTCAAAGGTCATCCAGCTGTGACTCCCCCTCCGCCCCCTCCTCCTGAAACAGCAGATGTGGTTGGACCACCTTGGTGAGGGCCTGACCACATCTGGCTCTGATTACAGCCAGACAATCCAGCTTTATCAGCTCCATCCACTTTGCTGAGCTCTGCTGTGCTCGTTCTCACCGAGGTGATGTGTGACACATTCTCAACTCACCAACACAAACTTTTACGGTGTGATTTATATGAATTTAAGTCACCAACACTGTTACATGCTGCTGAAGATACTCCTGCTCTTAATGTCTGACTATAAAACAACAGCTAACAAGAAAATTTTTCTCCCTTTCTTGTAAATCTTTATGTTGTCTTGACCCTTATTTACCCCAACTTTCCTTTTGAGGAAAGTGATAAATCCCTGGATTTCAAACAAAACTAATGACTAATGACTTAATGATATACCACTGTCTCTGAGGAGCAATGCTGAACTACCATCAGTTAGTCAGAGTTAGCTTGCCTGCACTTGAACATGTCTGGTTAGTCAACAAATTATTACCCCACACAAATACCACCTTTATTTGGATGAAGAGTTTTATGTTCGGGGTCAGAAATATGTCACACTCACAGAAAGAAATCCCAATATCTATAAACAGGGGAGTTTGAGAAAGGATCGTGTTGCATGCAGGGATCACTAGCAGCAGTTTATTTTCCCAGAGTGCCTTTCCCATTATCCCCACCCATTTGCCAATGAAATCTCCACAGCTTCTTGTTCCTGTGGTTACTTTGGGATATCTCAAATCACTTCAAACAAACAGTTGACTGATGGGACGGATCTCCAAAGATATAAAAGCATGAACCTGTAACTGAGTCTGGAGTAAAAGATCATGAATCCCAGTTCAGGGAGAGAAGATTAATGCTCGTCTTGGTTGTACTGAAAGTGGTCACAGTGACGACAGTGTCTATCATCTCCTGCATTCAGAGCGTTTCATGAACACGTCACGCAGCATCACATTCATTCAGTGCCTCTTGTGACCTTGTTGCATCCATGGCTAACCGGAGAAGTTGTCAGGATGGTTATCATGATGCTTTAAACCATTTTCAACTCATCTATCTTTCTTGCCATCATCACCCACTTTAACCCCACTCAACCCTAACAGCAGGCCAGAGCTGAGACACACTCTGTGGGCTAACACGTGTCAGAGGTCCCCATGCAGTCCACTCACAGGGACACAGATATGGGCACTAAAACTGTCACCGCCTTCTTTTGCTGCCAGAGATGAAGGTTCCTTCTATTCTACTGAAACTTTTCTTTCCACTGCTTTAAGACTCCTATGAGCTAAGACACCTGTTTTTTTAGCAGCTATTCTGGATGTGCAGAGAAGCACCTAATACAACATTTTCTTGCAAATAAACAATGCAGTAAAGATGGTTCCATGATGCCACCATTTGATGTTCAAATTGTCCAAACCAAGCTTGTGTACATGTACATATTGTGGAAGTAGAGTGCCATCAGGATCAGCATCACTTTACACAACACTTTCAACACTTTGAAACCAGGCCTGATTTTGTTGCACATCAGCACTGTGTGAAATCACAGATCAGGGGTATCAACAGCAGATTTATATCCACTGCTGATACTCTTACCAACATATCTCCTGGGATTGCCCCGATTCTGCAATGCAGAGCGTATGAATAGCTAAAAACACATTATTATTTTTTTTTCTACATATTTTACCACACAATTCGGGCAAAGTCAACACCAGTCAGCAGTACATGGGAACACTCAGTATAGCTAGTTGGCACAAAAATCTGTTATCCAGCCATAATAAGCAACAATAAGAAATCGCTTTGCTTTATCGCTGTTGAACTGCAAAAATAAGCAAGCTAACTGTTTATTAGTGAAGTACAGTAGAACATTGTATAAATGAAAAAGTTTCTATGCTTTTCACAACCAATGACAAAAAAGCAAATAGAGAAAGAGCATAATCATAACAACGTGGATGTGAACTAACTATGGTAAATACACAGTTCAATTTGTTGCTTATGTCAACTTTGAAGGATTTCACTCTTTAATCTATGTATTGATTTAAGAACTTAAGTGGTAAATGATGAGCTTCACAGAGGCTTGCAGATTCTGAAATTATGTATTGAAGGCAGGCAAAGCATTTTACCTGTATTTTGTATTTTATTTTAAGCTAAGCTAATATTTAGTATTTACTACAGAGTTAAATAGGGTATAAGTCTCAAAAATAAAAATAAAAAAATGCAGTTTGGTTGTACTTTGATTTATGTAATAATTATTAGAAAAAAAATTAACATTATAACTGAACTCCAACATAACTCCATTCTTATTTCAACACACCCTTCAACACACCCTGTGGTCATAACCTGAACACCTAACACTCACCTGGGACAATATGAAAGCTAACTTGATCCAAATTCAGACTTTTTTCTTTCAAAGTGAACAATCAAATCCCACATGCTGCCAGCTGGCTGAGGAGTTTGAAACTTTTTGTGGTGTCATTAAAGTCACCCTGTTGGTTAAACGTCCAACATGTGTGAGAGTGTTTTCTTTTGGGGGGGGGGGGTTGGGGGGTGTTCTAGGGGACAGCAGGGAGCTAATTAGAAGTTATTCTCTAACTCAGGGCCAAATGGTGCAATTATCTGGCTGAGTGAGTAGATAATTCTCTCCCATTCATCTCCCACTGTCAGTATCCCGCTATATCCACTAACCTGAGCTGAAGATACTGGGACTTGTGGCACCTTTTTAGTTTTTCCTCATAGTCCCACATCCATTATTTGTGGGTAATTCCAGTCAACAAACTTCTCTTTTGAATATCAAATATTACTTGACCCCAAAAGAATTTATGAACAGTTCAGCTTAGGTTGAACCACTGAGTTTGTTGGATACTGGATGGATAGCAGAGACCAGGGTTAATGCAATGGTGTAGAGTCCTTATAACTACAGGTATCAGGTATACACTTTCCTGGTTTCTCACAGCATGGTGTTGAGATTGGCCTGCAGATGTACATTGATTGGGAGATCAAACTGATTGTTCTTCCTTCACCCACAATATTAAAGATTTATTTGCATTGCTAAAATAGAAGCATCTTAACTGTTGCTGTTGTGTGCTATGATAAGCTCTTCCTTGTACATGTGCAGCACAAAAAAAGTAGACTGATCGGTGAATCCTGTCTCCATGTTTGTAGCTCCCTTTCAAACTTCACTTTAAAAATTAAAAGGCTGGAATGTATGAACTTACTAATTGAATAAAACACTGTGTTGGCAAAAAAGACATGGAACACCCCACTCTGTTATTGAAAGAAACAAAATCCTAGCTACATTTCATGTTAAAGACACTTTGTCATTTTGAAACATGTGAGTTTATTTGTGAATTGCTGCAGTCTAGAAATCTACTTTTAAAGACTGTTAGCCGAACGTCGTCTCCACCCTGTAAGTTGGAGACCGCTATGGATATTACACATTACATCCAGGGTTAGCAGAAAAGTTCATGCTGTTGACAGAAGTTGCTATTTCTCACAATCAATATCTCACTTATAACCAAGACAAAGAGGACATCGTTTCAACACGTTTCTTGCTCTGAAAAGAGGTGTTGAGAAAACGGGGCCAAAAGACGTCTGTCATGCAGAACAAAGTATGTGAGTTGTGAGCAACACGTGAGTCTTGATTACGCTAACTTCAAAGTCCTGGACTAAGAAATCTGTCGAACTTGCTGCACAACAAAAACATATTTTTCAAGTGGACACTTAAAAATAAAGTTTAACAGTCACTGAGCGGACTTACTCTCAACTATTCTCAAAGAAAACGGACGGTTATAAAACCAAAAGTTAATAACATGGTGTTTGGATTTTTCTTCATTCATCTGTGAAAGAAAACAAAATTTGATAAGCCTCTGTGTCTTTAGTGGAATTAGATGAATAGAGATCCCTTCTCTGTCCGACACTACCAGAGAGAGGTCACAGAGAAAGAGGAGGAGGGAAATTTTAGGAATGTCTGGTACTGGTCTGGGCGCCTGATGAAACATTCAATCACCGAAGATGGAGAGAGCCCAGAAGACAGCACTGGGCCTCCCCTGTCCTCCCACCTCCAGAAATACATACCCTGTCACACCTCGGTAATCCGTGCTCTGAGATCACTTCGCAGCAAAAGATCTGTGTGACAGAGCTTCATCTGAAAGCCATGCATTCTCTGTCTCCTACCATTTTCTACCTCGGTTCCTCTTCTCTGAGGTAAGCAGTCAGGGTGAGAGGAAAGGGGTAGAGGCATGGACATGACCTTGGAGTGAGTAGAACTCTTGGGATACTGCTTTCTGGGTGGGACTGAACTGGCAGCTGCTGAATTTTTCCCCTCTGAGTCTACAAGATTAATGCATGCGCTGGGGGTTTGGGGGTTCTGTGGCAGTAGGGAATTTTAAGGGTAAATTCGTTCAGACCAAGAATTATTTAAAATAGGTCTGTACACTGTGAGGGACTAGGGAAATATTGTGCAAGAGGGGGAAGAATGAACAGAATTAACAGTCTCATAAAATGTCTAAGAATTGCACGATGACCATTAGTACTGCAAAGTGCGAAGTTTAATAGCACAATGTTATTGTTTTGCCCTATATGATCATGCAACAATATTTGATTAATGGAAAGACTTCATAGCTTTTATTAGCTTTCTTGGCTACACCTGTTTTGATCAAAGGTATTATTAGGTTTTAGTTAAAAAAGAAAAAAAATAAGCAAATTTCTCTGTTTTTCATAGCTTTTGATCAATTATTTGAATTTTTAATCTAAAGTTTGTATCTTATGGCACTTCCTTTGGCTCAGCTCTGACTTTGGGGATGTATGTAATTGCTGCAACTTTACCTGTTCGTTAGCAAGATTATTCAAAAATGATTGAACGATCAAATCATTTGGTGCAAAGTTGCGATGTTGTTGTTGGGATCTCTGGTGAATCCAACCTTCTATTGACTGATTTGGTGCACTATTTTTCTTATTTTAATCTTCTCATATCAAGACATCACTTTACTGTCTTGATGTTCTCCTATGTGACATCAAAGTTCCATCTGGCACATTAATTACTTACAGCTCAAGCAAAACTACTGAGCAATTCAGCTTTCTGTTCTAAATCACCTTACCTAAAGTAAATACTTAATCAAAAAACCCAAAACAAAACAAAAATATTGCACCAGCCATTAAGCTGTAATGGTCTTATGTGGGCATTTTCTCAGAAGCAGCACAGTAGCACTTTCAGTGAAACCTCCCGACCTGCAGCTGTTTTGGCAATCAGTGTTGTCTTTTTTTGTTAATTGGTGTAACTGAAGCTTCACACACACACACACGTGTGTTTGTTTGTACTCTGAGAATTTGTGTTGCTTGTGGTGTGTGAACATGTCGTAGCGTGATGCATTTATCATATTTGTGTGACATAAATCCAGCTGCCTCAGGCTCCAAGTGTCACCAACATAATAAATACTGGAAACATGGAGCGACTGACATGTCATCAGCTGTTTGACTTTTGTATGTGTACTCAGGTCACATATATCTATTTAACCAAATGTATTTTGATTAGGTGAACACATGGAGAAAGATAAATGCTAAAACAGTTTAATTCCTTGCATAAGATGTATATTTATCTTGGCACTATGAAGTGCTTTATAATATACTGATCCTGAGACGTTTTCAAGTATAAACAGTATTCAGGATTATGTAAAAACATTTTAGGATTATGTAAAGGAGTAATTAGTCAGAAAAAGTGGCTGGCTGAATACACTGCATGGACACGGATAGCAGTTTCTGGACTCAACAAGCCCTTTCATCTGGAATTAATTGAGAAATTTGATTTAGATTTTCTTTCCTCAAATGTGTGTTTGTCTGTTTTTTTGACAGGTGTTGAAACCAAAATGCTACTGCACATTCTGATCCAGTCTGCTGTTGTTCTTTCTCAATAAATGTGTTTTGTTCTACATGTTCCATCCTTATTTAAATTCTCATTGACCTCATGAAGGATGCCCAGGCTGACCAAATCCTAGCTTCATTTCTCCATATGAACTCATTTCCTTGTGGCAGTTCTGGGGTTCATGGTAATGTAACCTGAGGAGAGCATGGACTGAAGGCCTACAGGGGATGAAAGTATCCAAAAGCCTGAGAATTAACCCCAGGGGTCAACTGCATTATCCAACTCTATTTATAGTTAAACTTTAATTTTTGCTGGGTGAATAAAAAAGCGAAAAAACTGGATTACAAGGGTCACAGCAAGAGATTTGCAGTTAATTAAATCAATTGTAGAGACTAAAAAAAAAAGGGCTTTATTTTTCTTCCATATTCTGTCCACTCACTGGCATGATAATTAAATGTTAAATTACATTTCACAATTAAGTGCTGTCACATGGACTAAACATGATAACAAAACCAAATACCCTCTGGCTCTTTTTCATGACTGTTGAAATGTAAGTCCATAAAACAAGGATCCTTGCAAGTGTTTGCAACCACCACACTGTAACAAATGGAGTTCGGCTCAGCAAAATCTGTCAGTGCCCTGCATTCATATTTGGAGATTCTGCAGTCCAAGAAAAACACCAGATCTTTTTTCTTTACTATTATCAAGGCACTTTATTGGATGATATAATAATTTACGGAACTCAAATCCTTCATCAGTGCCAGTAAAAAAGTAATGGAGGGAAGTCTTGAAAATCTAGAGAAAATAAATGCAATTTATTATTATTATTCTATTTATTTATTTTGGAAAAGCTTGCAGGGTATGTGTTTGTCTGTGGGTTTAATAGGCTTTAATCTTATCAGAATTTCCTTTCTGACCATTATCTTTTTTTGCAAGATACACAGAATCCTGCATCATTCATTTCAGCATGCAGAAGTGTTTAAAATCCATCTCATATGATTTAAAAAGGTTTGAAGAGAAGCAACAGATGCCAAAACAGTAATGAAGGATGATTTTTCATTCTTCTTTGGGTTTCTTTGCATATCAGGTGAGAGATTAAACTCCTGGATGATCTCTTATGTCAGAAAAAGACACACCTTCCGGGAGATGAACAATGGTAACCTGTCCAAGATTGGCAATGACTGAGTGAGTTGTCAAACGTGAACTTTAAACATAAATAAAATCTAGATGTGCCGTCCCCAAGACTGGGTCCTCTTTAAGATGTAAATCCTACTCCATCCATGAAAATAAATGACTCAGAAATAAATACAAAAATGCACCTCTGATCAAAGTATCAATTATTCTGCCATGTTTACCTGTAATCAGTTATTTCATGCTATGACAACACGTGTTTGGGAGAGTGGCAGGACTGTTCAGCCCCAGCCTTTAGTGCATAGACTGTAGCACTAAAATACAACATGGCAGTCCCTGTAAACTGGATATTGTGGCTTCACTTCAACAACGGAAGAAGGCGAAGACATCCGGTCTGGATTTTTATTCACGTTATATGGTTCGGACACCTCTTTGTGTTGTCTTGTTATTCTCCACCTATGCTCTTTAACAGCAGTTTGCAGCTGCCTGGTGCAGTCATACTAACCTCTGTGCCCACAGCACAAAGAGAGCTTGTGTGAGGCGTTAACCTACCCCCACTCCCACACGGGCAGACCCCCCCCCACACTGTTGGTGCTGTGCTCCATTTGCTGAATGATGGACAGAGGGGGATGAGGCAAAAGTTCACACACCTTTCCTGTTCGCATGGTGGGGAGGCTGGCTTGACCCCACTGAGCTCGCTCGGGGGGCCTCCACCCATGTGTCACTGCTGGCTGCTGGCCGTCCCCTTTGCTCTACAATTTGTCCTCTCATTTGAGTCCAGCCACGCCTCTCATATCCTAATGCCATAACTGCTCTCAACTCTGATTGAGCTACTATTTCCTTGCCAGGATTGAGGAAAGGAGGGGGTGTGGGAGGCAGAGAGTGAACATGAAATAGTTTGCTTAATGCACCCTTTGTGAAAAAAAGTTTCCTTTGATTTTATTTTCTTTTATTTATACCTGCACCAACATCCCATCAAAAAGTTGCAGACTGTGGCTTTGGAAACTGTATAATTCTAATAAAACTGATAAAATACATAAAAACAGTCAATTTCTGTGTTAAATTTGCACATTAAACATATATGTGAATGACTGCAACAAGTCAAACAAATGGCAGTGCTACCTTTTCTTCCCACAGTTCTGCTGTCTTTGAAAATAATCAGCCAGTGACTGAGCACATTTTGGCATCCCCCCACCCCCTCCCCTCCCAGCAGCAGCACCCATCCCCCATTCCCCCACCCTTACCACCACACGTTAGCACTCCCCCCCCCATGAACACACTTCTCTTCTGCCCAGAGGAATTCATTTTCTAATTTTCCTTGACTGAGAAAACAATACACACGCCTTAACAATGTTGACATCTCTAATGCCTTAAAAAGCAGTAGTAATGGAGCTTTGATTGGTAGTAAGTGGATACATGCACATTACAAGCACACATAGGGTTTTAAAAACTTTGTGAACTCTTCAGAGCAACAATGACAGAAATAATAATAATAAAAAAAGTCCAGTGAGAAAATGCTCTTTTGTCTTCAAGGTGAGGGAAATTTTTGAAACTGGAAACATTTTTTTAGAGGGTATAGACATGAAAACGTAAAATGTCAGAGTCCTTCATCTCAAAAGTTCCCTGCAGTTAAACACTAACTATGTTGTAATACATTTAGACTTTATATGTGATTCATTTCTATTGCAATAAAGGGTCAAAAGGGAATGACACACATAACTGATGATAATCATTATCACAGTTAAATTTGATGATGCAGATCTTTCCTCTTAGTTTACAAACTATAATTTATGCAGTTACTGCAAACTTGTAGTAGAATAATAAAATATTAATACAAATTTTAATCAACAATATATTTTTTGGCTTATTTCCACACAGAAAACAGTAATAACAGGTTTTGAACCTACATCTTTCATATTATTTGGTTTTTACATAACATCTTCTGATCTTATCCAAGTTTTTCTATTAGGATTTTTTGAAAAATAGTTTGAAACCTTTCTCCAGAAAATGGTTACAGTATAACAGAGAATGTCTCATTCAGCTTGTTATGCTTTAAATCTGCTCCAGTTGCATGTTAAACCACCTCATTTTGTTCTGCAGCTGCAAATGTTTGTGTGGTTTTGGTTGCATGGATCAACAGGTCTTCAAGGACCCAGGTTTTGGAGCGAGACATCAGCTGAAAGTGTAGGTGTCAGGTCTTCCCAGTTTATTGACCAGATTGTTTTCAATTTGACCTCTTTTTCAGAAACTGCCTTTGAGGTTGTGTCTTTATGTCTGGTAATTCTTACCCTCAGGGAAACCACAATCTAATAGAAAAAAATGCTACAGTTGTCATTTGCTTATATTGGTGCCACCACAGAATGAAGTAGCAAAACAGAAAACTGTAAGTTATGACAACAGATCATAGCTAATTAGTTAGGCAGCAAGTCATGTGCTACCAAACCAGTAAGCAAACTTTGAATTAAAAAAAGGTATTATGTTAAAATAAAACTAAAAACAAAACAAGAGAACCTCAATGGCTGTTGGATGGTGATATAAAAAAGTGTCACCGACAGGCTTCAAAACATGTTAGCTCCTCTAAGGAATTACTGAGTCAGTGCAATTTTCTAGAATAACTCTTTGTAATACGTGTGCTGATGATACCTATTTAAATATATTACCATGTTTAGACATATATTAGACCTTGGAGTTACACTTTTTTATCTTGCGTTCCATATCAGTTTTCTTATGCAAATATTATAAAAACTACAAAATTGTTACTGCCAAATGCAAAACATGAAGCATAAATATAGAAATGTATATCCAAATTGCCAAGTTGCAGTGAATGTATTGACTGGGGTATCAAAGTATAAAGATTTAATGATGTTATGCTCTGTTTAGAAAATGTGTTTCATCTCTCCTGACAAGCCCCCGTCTAGATACACTCATTAACCAGTTTGTCTCTCTTGAACACCTCTTTCTGTTAGAAAGGCTAATTGTTAGCCAAGTTAACAGAAGCAGCAATTTTGCCTCCTCAGCTGGATAATTCTTGCTCTAAACAGTTCGTAAATGTATTTTTTCACTAAATGTGGACTGATAAGACTGATTTTCATATTATTTCCTGGATGTTTAAAACAACCCAAAAAGTTAAAAGAAAGAAAACACACACAAGTATGTGTGTTGTTTTTTTAAAAATGCATTTCAAAAGCAAAAGCTAAACTATAATCAGTATATCCACTTTATGTAATCATTCTGGTGTTAATATTTAAGGATATGATACATGTTTTGAAACATGTTTACAAAATCAGGATTTTTTTAATACCTAAAAGTCAAGCAGTCAAACACTTTGAAGGGCTTTCATTTCTTAGGCATCTATAATTTTTTCTCATCTCAAGTGAAATAAATGTTTGCTGCAATCTGCATTTTTGCCACTAGGTGTCACTAAATCCCAAATGCAGCTACTTAATGATCTGTTCATTCTGATATCTTTATATCCATGACACAAGCCATTCAATCCCTCTCCTACTCTGTAATGTAAGATTGTGTCTGTACAAGATATGACATCTCCCTCGACTCCACGATTCTCTGACCTCATTGTGTACCCAGCCATTTATGTGTTACCATAAAATCATCTGTTTTTGGCAAACCAGCCGTTGAGTGAGTTATGCCTGGCTTGGCAGCCACAAAGGAGCAAGAAAGGCAGTCTAATCCTGGAGCTGGCTAGTTCTAGGTTACTGGCCCACACGCACAAAAAAATACCTCTTCAATCATTCCCATGGTTCTTATTCTGGGCAGCAAGCGTGGTGTCTACAATTTCCCAGGCTCCTCCTAAAAAATGACATAGTCAGACTAGACATATCAGACGGCCTGTATAAAGCTACAATTATTAGCAGGGCTTATTTTTTGTTGATGTTGTTTGGAAGTGTGTGGGGAGGACTATTTTTAACCAATGCTGAAAGTTTGAATATCCATACCCACTTTCATCACACCACCAACAACATCCAGGAGTTTTAGTAGGAGCTTGAGTTTCTGTAGTGCAGAAGAGCCAAGCTGCACCGTGTCATTAAAGGCAACGCAACATTTACTTCATCTCACTTCATGTAACCCTCAGCTGAAAACAAAACAGCTGTAAGGTTTGTCTGGAGCTTTGTACGGGTTTATGATGCCATTTTCTTTCTTTGTTGGTTGGCAGCAGTTTGGAGAATCAGTCCAAGCCATATTTCCCATACATTCCTACTTGTTTGGAGGGGAGTCTGCAGTGGGGGTTGTCAAGTGCAAGATGTAGTTGACATGCTTAGACCCAGAGCAAAATGAGGGCTGTCAAAGCTCCACCTACTAGATCTGAAAAAGGAAAATGAATGCTTGCATACAAGACAAAATATCTTCTTCACAGAACACTCAGGTGTTATTATTGTTACTTCCTCACGCTGCACAAGGAAATGATGTTAAAACCAAAACAATGTTTTGAACTGACTTTTTTTTACAGCCTCTCTGATCTGCGTGTCAGTCTACAGCTGCTTGTTGTCAGGAAAAACAATGGATGCTGCACACATGGTAACGGAGAATGTGTAACTGGATCACATGTGTATTCCTTTTTTTCATGATTTCTCTGATGAGACCTCACTGGATCCTGAGATTTAAGTTCTTTTGATCATTGTGTTCCATTTGCTAGAAGCCTCCACCATGATCTCCTGACTATACCATAGGTCCTGAATGTTCCCTCCATCCAGGTAATAGAATTATGTCTGATATGCATCTGCTTCAAATGTATGCCCCAAAAATGTCTTTGCTGATAGATGAAAATTCAGCCACTGTGTCAACATCTAAGGTCAAGTTGATGAATAACAATCATTTGATGAAAAATCAGATCAGTGACATGCATTAATAATGTTAGGCAGAGTTCCAGCAGTCTGCCAAACACTTCAGCTGTGTGTACATATTTTGTTGTTAAGTGTTTAGTACAGGTACAGATTATTCAAATTGCTTGTGCATGTGCATGTCAGTTATAAACCTGATGTGCTTTATTGTTAGAACAAAGGCTCTCTGCCAAACAGCTTGTAGGAATTTCTCTTTCTCCTCAGACATCTGCAGGCGCCAGCCACAAGTTCTCTGAAAGTTTCTTAGCTGAGGGAGGTAAGAAGAGAAAAAGAGACCATTTTAAGTGTTTGACTAGAAATGTTTTGGAGATAGAAAGTTAAGAGCACACAAAGTTGAATGTGGGTTCAAAAGAAATGAACAATTCCTGAAATTTTAGAAAGGCTAAAACTTATGTGACGGAAACAGATTTAAATGTTTTTGTCTATTTGCAAATTTTGTACAGAAGATAAAAGGAAATAACATGCAAAGCTGTGAAATTTGTTTTGTTTTCTCTTTCAATCGATTTCCCCTCATCTCTTCATCTCGTTTGGGGAGGACGGTCTCAGAGTTTCTCAGGAATGTTTACTTCTATGTGCTTTAGTCCCTAGGGGGATGTTGGTAGGGGTCTTGACCCTTCTCCTCCTGTATCCCTGGAGCCTATCAGCTAACTAAGTTAGCATAAGATAACTCTCTCCTCCTGGCCCCAAGTTCCAGCCTCTTACCCTTTCCTCCTTTTTGTTTCCTTCACCCTGGGCTAATAAGAGGCAAGAACTTTATTCCAAGCAATGGGACATCCATCACAACACTGCCTACTTTTAGCTCATGGCAAAATGTGTCTTTCAATCCCATATCCTCCTTATTCATGCTCAGTGCCCAAAAACTGAATGAATGCTTATCAGATACTCTGAGGTAGTCTCTTCCTGTCTGTAAGCCATGATATCAAAGTTTGAACTTCCTGTCGTAACATTAGCTTCTAAGGTTCCAGTGCATATAACAACTCATCCAAAATAAAAGGAAATATTAAATTCCTCCTCTTTCATTTCCTTGTCCATTTGCCCAGAACTTAGCCAACCTCTCCTCTCCTCTGAGCTAGGCTCATGTTCAGTTTTGCATCAACAGGAGGACTTATAGGAAGCAGTTAGTCATCATTATTGTTTAGCAAGTCGGTCACTTCTATTTATCTTTTGTCTGGATTCCAAATATCTGAAAGCAGCATCATAGTTCAGCCCAGCTTGAAATTTGGTTCCTTTAACACGTCTATAAAACGAGATCTAAAAAAACGTTGATTCTTGTCACTGTTTGGTGATTATTAACGCACAGGTATCAAATTCATTCATTGTGCAACATTTTATTACTGTCATAATGTTTTTCTTCAACAGCTTTTAATTAGTTTCTACAGTCAAGTAACTAAGATAATCTTGACGACCACCAGTTGATGATTATTCCTTTAGCTAATATTATACTCTTCTGGGTGCCCTGCTTATAATGCATTTGTGTGATATTGGTAGTGAGGATGGCATTGCTAGCTCCAATTATTTGTTCCTGATAAAAAGGAAAGCAGAAAGATTAAATAGAAACAGCCACTGGCCTCTAACGCTGAACAGCTGACCCATGGTGTGACCTTTCCATGTCAAGCGGACAATTTTTATCAGAACCATGAGCTGAAGATGATTGTGATCTGCCTCCTGTTTGTTGTGTATTTTCTCAGGCCTTGCTTATTTCCCTGTGAGGTCAGCAACCCTGCTATTTTCTCCCACACAGCGGTTAGTACTGCCTGACTCTAATGCTGGTCCACCTCATGTTCTCTTCACTCGTTCACATTGCCCGAGGTGCTGCTTGAACTTAGGGACACGCTTTGTCCCTCAGTGGGAGAACTTCTAACCAGGAGGAAATCGGTTCTTTCCCAAATCTAGAACCGGCAGTACTGAAGTAAACATGAGAACTGACTTAAAAAAAATAGCTTTTAAGAAGATTACAAGGATTTGAAAAGAAAGGAGTGATGATAAAAACGTGATATGCCAAATATAAAACCCTAAATGCTGGCCATTATTTGTTATTTATTATTTCCATTTTCCAGCTCACTAAACAAATAAAATGGACAAGTCAATACCTTGTTTAACATGAGCCACATGATTTTCCTCTCTCTCTCTCTCTCGAGCCATTTATTGCTTGTCTCCTAAATGAACTAGCTGCCTGCAGACAAAATTACTCATAACTCTGGTCCCTGCCAAGTTCTGGTATGAGGGCCATTAAGGTGCTTAAAGTCAGCCATTCATATTTGTTCTGGATTGCCTTTCTCCATTTTAAATATCCCCCTGAAATTTTCAATGAAATATGGCCACAGCAATTTTCTGAGAGTGCACTACATCGTACCTTACAGTCCAACATTACCAGGCATCATTCAACACCCTACATATTATACAACCACCTTGCATTTTACTGCAGGTATGACCCACTTTTTCAACTTCTGAATACATTAAAACAGAGATTTATACAAACTTGAACTTTAGCCATTCTGTGGAGTTAACCCTTTAAATCCTGCCACAATGCAGAAGTTACTTTTTTTTCCAGAAACATGTACCTAATGAACTTTTATGTTAAAAAGATAAAACCACATCTAAATATGCAGCAATGATACAGATGTCAACAACTGGAAAAACAGTGTGTTTGGCTTCACACACAATTAACTTTAATTACTTAGGAATAAACCTTGTGAGTCTTAATGATGGGAGCTTTTTAAACCTTGATTTATTGGCAAACCCAAATGTCATAAATCATCTAAAATGTCTCTTATGAAATTTATTGTGAAAAAACATGGCATATTATACACAAACTAATTTTTAAAAATTTTGTAACTTTTCAGCTGCTGACATACAAATTTATGATGTTGACTTAAAAATTAAATTGTTAGATTTACTGCAGAATCTAATTTTCACAAATATTATCATCAGATTGCACAGCAGCAGTTACCACAGGTCACATTGTCTAATGTGTTTCAGAAAACTTGTCACACACTATGACACAAAAATGAACACTTATTATTTTACCAAACACTTGGACCTTCTATTGTGGAGTTACATGAAGATATGTTAAAAACAGCTCTATCTCACAATGATGAAAAATCCTTAAAAATATTCATGGATCCAAAAGATGATCTGGATAACTCTAAAATCTAATCGCACATTCATTGAGCCATTTCTGACCTTTCTTGAAAATGTAGTCCATATCTAACCATAACCTTTTGAGTCATCTGGCAAACAAACAAACAAACAAACTGGTGAAACCTGACCTCATTGGCAGAAGTAAAAAGAAGTAAGACCAGAACACACTTAGGAAAAACAGTTTTGCTTGTCTGTCCTTAGGCAAGTTTTCTGAGACATCAGTTTTCAGGTCTTTGTGTGTGGAAGCTCACACACACACACACACACACACACACACACACACACACACACACACACACACACACACACACACACACACACACTTCCTGTGGAGAAGATCTTAACATTCGAAGGCTGCAAGTTTTCACGCTAATCACTTAACCAGGTGATTTCACTCCATCATCCCCCTCCTTCAGATTTAAGGTCTGCTAAATCAGCTGTTGGCAGCAATCAGCACACAAAATTGTATCCTTTTTTATTTAAATCAAGGTTTTACAAATGCTTGCTATGCTTTTAAACAGTCATATGGTTTTGAGACAAAAATTCCAACATTTAAACCGCGAGCTACCAAGCGCTGCAAACTTATGTAAAAATAATTTGCTAAAACTACATTTTATGGATTTTTATGCAACTAGATCCCAAGCGTATGTCTTACCCTGGAGATTATTCAAGGCCAGGGAGTTGTCCAAGTGACTTGAGTTAAGTAAGACCCCAGTGACCTCGGGGTCGCATGGCTGAATGCAAAAGTAACAATGTGGAGAACTCGTTGCTGAGACAAATGAGCTGCTGATTGAGATAAATGGTTTTCCCAAATACAGAAGTGCCGTACACTAGTACTAAATAAATTTAAGGGATAATGTCTGCAAAGCTGGCAGCCTGAAAAGTGATTCAGTTTCAAAAGTATTTGAAATCTTCAAACCAGAAAACAGGAATGTGCACACAAACATAAAGAACATGCAAAAAATATCTTGTGATCAATGTGAGGTTGAGCACAACATTTTATTGACTGAAGGTTAAACCCAAAATGATTTCAGCGTTGAATCTACCAGAAAATAATGCTTATTTTGTATTTATTTTACATATGAGTTAAGCACTGTCATTCTATCTGCAAAATAAGCCACTTTTATTTTGTGTGTGTTGTAATTAAAGCTTCTCTGATCACTGTCTGGTTTTCATGAGCAAGTTAGTACACGAGTCCTGCTGATGCTTCAGGCAAACAAACAATTTGACATTTTATTAAAGAGTCACAGAGCCTTATGAGCTTCCTACAGAGTTAAAATCTCACGTTTTTCTAGTTTGTCTTTAGGTTTTTTTTTAAAACATGTGGAAGCTGCTGCTCTAGTGTGACACCTAATGGTTTCTTTAGGATGTCTGAAAACATGTAGCTCAGTAAATCTTAGAAAAACAGCTGAAATAGTAAGAATCACAATTTTATATCAGGAAAAACTAAACTAGTTCACAATAAGGGAGAAGAATTTACTTTCACTTTGCTGTGGTCTAATGTTTAATTTATCATACCTTCTGAGTATCTACATTATATTTCTTTACTGACTTATAACTGTTTCAGTACTCAAATTCAATATTTCATTTTGTGCATGTTTGGTGTTTTAAGTTCCAGTCATTTTAGGTTTAAGAGGGTTTCTGAAGTGTAAACCTAATGCAGCTTTGGCACAAACTTTACTTTCCAGAGAAAGAGAAAAGGTTCAAGTCACTACAAATAAAAATCTCCAGGTGATCATGTGTGGAAGGTACATACAGTATTTCCTCTCCACTCAGCGTCTTAGCAGAGCTGTGTTAAGTTTGGCTGTGGTTTCAGCTCCACATGTCCGTCACTCAGGGATTTTGGCTTTAATTACTAACCCAGGCTTGCTCCACAAGGCACAGAGTGTTCTCACATGGTGGTAGTGGTTCTCTTGAGGGAACCTGTGAAAGGAACAGTGCTCCTAGTAATGCTCAATGCAACACTATTGTCAGAGAGGTCTTTGAGTACTCCTCTGATGTTTACAAATCTTTTATTTCTGAAGTAACCCAATATGTCCACATGAACAATTTAAAACCGGAAGCAGGTGAGAGCAATCATGTAAAGCAGTTTAATTTTTATCTTAATGCTTTTCAAAAGAACGCACATTTTTAAACTGCACTCTCTTGCATTTAAAGAGAACAAATGGTAGATCCAGTCATGCAAAACATAAGAACTCTACTTTAGTCCTGCAAGGTTAGCCACATCCTCTGGTTGTGAAAAGATGTGTACAATTTATCGTCATTACACTCTTACTAGAGAGAGGCAAACCATAAATGGCCTCAGACTAAATAAAGAAAACCAAAAAAAAAAAGAAAAAAGGGAGGACTTGACCTTGATTAGGACAAATGTGTCTCAGGAAAAGAAGCAGTAGCAGTCCCAGGCAGATTTTTGCCTGGGTGGGATGCTGCTGATGGGAGCTTGAAAGTAAGGGAGGCAGAGCAGGACAAGTATACTGATGTTTAGGAGCTTTGATGTAAACAAGATGAATATCTTGTATGTTTATGCTCAAATTTAGTGCCCAATTGTTAGAAGATTGGTTTACAAATTGAAAAATGAAAGTCAGGTGCAGAGTCTGGTAGTAATACTCACCTCCTATAGGGGAAACTGCAAATGCTTACAGTATGAACCCCCACACACACAGACAGATGCCTACAGGCACAGAAAGTCCTTGTTTTCTCATGTTCCATTCAACTGGCCATCTCATTCCATCAACAGTTCCCAAAATTCACTGCCATTTCCCCTACTTCTTCCAGAGAGGCATAAGTTTGCAAAGAACAAGTCCATTACAACAAGTCAGGAGAGTTTGTACATGATGAAGAGAGGAGAGAGAAGCCTTCATTGAGTTGCACCGCTTGATAAAAACATCTTGTTTTCATTATTCAAGAGTCAGCTGGGAGAAAAGCTGAAGAGGGAGGGAGAATAAAAGTAGTAGTTTAAGGTAAATATTTTATCCAATGCTGTACAACACAGTACAGTAAATTACAGTAAATTAGATGTGTATGTTATTATAATCAGACATTAGTGCTAAGAGGAGAAGGTACAGTCTGTGAGGACAAAGACAGAAAAAGCTAATGACACCCAGATGATGAATACTTCTAACACAAAGGTGTCACCAAGAAACTATGGTTAAAGTAATATAAATCTTTTATTTATTTATTTCTGTTGGTACTGCATTTTGTTAATTTTTATTGTTTTTGGATCAAAAGTAATGAGATATTATGGAATGTAGAAGTTGTGTCAACAGTATCTGATTAAAAGTTCTTCAAACGGGAATATTTAGGTCACTTACTTTGTTCAATATGTTGCAAATCATGGAAAAAAAGTCCCAAACCAGAAGCAGAACATGATCAGTTTCCTGTTTCTGTGGATATAAAAACCTTTTCAAGGTGTGAGATTTACAGAAAACAACTAATAAATTAGGCAAAACATTCCTAACTGTGGAACTATCAACATGGATCAGTGGGGGAAAAGCAGCAAACATACTGATAAATAATGCTTATTGTTATATATATTAACCAGTAATATATTTTATCTAATAGTGGCATTTTTGGATATGGTGTTTTTTCTTTTTGAAAAAGCTGATTGAGATCCCTGAATAATATATTCAGCTGATGAGATCATTATCATAGAAAGATTTGTAAAGAGTCAGATCCCATAAAAACACAACACACATGAACTGTCACATGACCTGCTATTACAAACAACAAAGGATAATGATGGGGCTTTCCTTCTATTCCTGTGAATTGGGCTGCATCACTTCATGTTTGTTTATAAATGAGACTATCTATTCATACAGCAGGAATCGGGACACAAAAACATGTAGACTTCCTGAAAATCTGAAAATGTTTTTCTTTTGTCTTATCACATGTGCCACATCCTTTGTCATGATCACAATATTGACTCAAGTTGCCATCTAATGTCATCATAATACAGAACTTTGACCAAAAAAGGCTCGATGTTTTGAGTCATATCTCCATCTTGCAGCAAGTTTAAGACATTACAATTTAAACAAATTACGTTGACTCAGAATCCAAGTGCTGAAATATAAAAAAAAATTGCAGCAAACAACAACAACGGTTTAACATATAGTTCTAGTGATGCAGAAAAGAACAGAATTTAAGTTAATATGGACATCAGTTTCCAGAGGCAGCACAGCTGGTGTCTTCATACTCTGGAAGCTCTTTGAACACAGCAGAGAGCACGTGTCTTGGAAGTGTCGGAAACAGGTGCTTTGTAGCTCAGGCAGCACTCCCTGTTTGATATCCTTTATAAGAACCAGACGGTAAGAACCGGGTGTGTCCATAAACACAACAAGCACAAGTCTGTAGAGGCCTCTTCAGCATAGTTCCTCTGTGCCGCTGGCTGATGAAAAGTAAGAAATTTAAACTTTTCGTGACGGGATTGTATGCTAATAATAATATATTTAAAATATGATTGCAGTTGCATGAGATCACAAAAGAACAGATTAGGAGTTTGAACAAATTTGATTAGTAATCTTTAAGGATGTTTTTTTTTTATTTAATAAAGTAAAGCATAAGGAGGCGAACAATAAAAGATAGTACTAATAGTGCGTGCTCACTATTTAAATTGAATCCCAGTGATGCCACACCGCATCAGTTGCTGCCTCACATTAATATTTCATGTTCTTAAATATTCTTTGACATAAGAACACAGTGACTGAACACTGAGCAGCATCATTTAGCTCTCATTTTAAACATTCTCATCTGTTCACAGGAGCGGCCATCCAGCGTGGATCTCCTGTCAGAGGTCTCCCCCTTTCCAAAGACATTAAGGCTGAATGTGTCACTCCAAACGCTCCCCTGAGACGAGCTGAGGCGAGGACCACTGACATGCCTGACATCCACCCAAATGATGCTGGCACAATAAAAATAAATCGCCTCTGATGATGTGTTAATCTGCTCTGACAAAGCATCTCTCCTCTGAATTAAGATGTCATTTTTTATCACCAAAGTGACACCTGTTTAAAATAGGAGGCCTGGAATGACTTATGTTCCTGTTATTCTTGCATGTGGGTGGAGAAAGTGAAAGGGACCGCTGGGCTGATATGTGGGGCCTACAGTCATTAGAGCATAAGTGAAATGACCTCAAAAGCCGGTGTTGTAAATCTTACCAAAGACAAAAGTTTATTGGAACAGCTAAACTGGGATTTGCATTTAATGTCTTTATTCTGGTCATGATCATCTGTCATACCAAAGCCTTTATAATATAATGTATGCAAAAAAAAAAATACAACCCTCATCCACTGATTGTAATAAGCATGTTTCTTTTGACTCGACCCGTCATGGCAGACTGTTCATTTGGGAGATCTGAACACCCAGCACACAGAGACTTCTGCTACCAGTGCTATTGAGCAAGCAGCTTCCTGTAGAGCTGAATACTTTGGCTTTGTTGCTGTCAGCCTAAACTTTAAAGGCTCAGAGCATGCAGTCCAGATGTGAGTTTAGGTGTCCACCCTCTCGGGCTAATCAGATTGATTAGGGGCAGTAATCTGGCGGACTGGCACTGGACTCTGCGCTCCATGTGGCTGAGCTGTTAGAACTCACAAGATGGCTGAGCGTTACACAGTCCAGAACAGGCTCAGGTTGGCCTGCACATCCAGCTCACTGACATGAGAATGGTTCGGCGGAGCAGGGTTATGACTACGGCATTGTGCGTCTGTTTTAAATCAAAACCGCAGACTCAAAAAAAAATAAAAATAACAAAAAAAAGACAGAGTCGCATGGGGTATTCTCGAGTCGGGCTCAAGCATATTTTTATCCTGGTTTTGATGTAATATCGTGCCTTTTCAGCTTGACTTCCTTCCATCGGATGAAACTGCCCAAAACCTTCAAATCAAAGCAGTCAGCATATAAGAGTGGAGCCGAGCTCATAAACAGGCGCAGCAACAGGAGGTCTTATTCAGCTCCGGCCTGAATTTCAGAGTTTGAATCCAACCCATTGAAATGATTTGGGAGGGATGTGGGAATTGAGATACCAGTGCTGACAAGTTCTCCCAATGATCAGAAAAGGAAATGCTGCTTTCAATGACCTTAGTGTTACCCACACTAATGCTGCCTAAGTCTCCTCTTTCTGATACCGGTCCGGGTCTGAACCATCCAATTCAGGAACTAGACTTCTTCTCATTTCCTGTCTGTGCAACAGCCGTCTCCTGTTTAAATTATGCCTCCTCTGTTCCCTTAAACATAGTTATAAAGTATAACTACTCCTGTCTTTCTCCTCTTTTTGTCTCTCTTCCTACCTTGTAAGTCATGTTTATTTTATATATATATATATATAAAAACACTGCATGCTAACAAGGTAGATTAACATTTCACTGTTCTCTAAGATCAGAAAATTCATCACAAAGAACCGCTGAAATGTTTTGGCTCAAAACTAACACCCGTTTTATATAGAATTACCTTTGTTTTCCTTTATTGTACCAAGAAAACGATTAGCTTGTTTTATATTTCATTTGTTTAGTTCATGAGTTAATGTGATTTATGCACGGGGCTAATTTTTGTGGCCAGGAAGCTTTAGGAAGCTGCTGCTCCTGATCGAAAATGAGTTTAGCACATAACCACAAACATTTATTTATGGCTAGAACATATTTTTCTGTGGTGTCACGTTCACACTTTGTTCATGCAGCTGTAGAATATTTTTCCAATCCATCATCTTACACGGCCAAAGTACACTAATACCTGTGGTTGCAAACAATAAAAAATAAAGAAAAGCATTTATTATGTGAATGTAAACTGATCAGAACTTCTTTGTTTCAGCACATAATCTTCAGATGATAAATCAACATCAACAGCGGGTAGAAGAAATCAGACTGCACCTGATGTTCTGGCTCTTCAGTCTTTTAAAAAAAAAAACCCTTTCTGTTTTATATGAATCCATCTTATATGAACTGCAGCACTGAAAAACAATTATCAGTCAAGAACAGATACAAACGGTGTCCTTGCAGGACTTTTTCAAATATTTCATTGATTTGGTGATGTAGAACATATAGATTTGCTAGAATTAAATTCTTTATCCAGACACACGGTTCCACTGGTCTGACTGGTCTCTCCTGAGGCGCATATTAAAATGTTGTTACTGAAGGCTTTCTGTGCAGCCACTGTCATCATCTTTCAGACCCACAGCAGAAAAATGGATACATAAACAGAAAACCATTTTGAAAAAATATTCAACCATGTAGCAAAAAAAATAAAGCCAATTTTGGAAAGTGTGAAAAGATTGTGGTGAAAACCCAACAAACTCGTGACTTCCATGTTTTTAATTTATTCTGGCTCTGCACATCTTATTGCACAGTTTTGTGCTGAAGCCTCTTTAATGGTAAATTTGTACTTAAACAAGGCTTGAGTTAGCACTGAACAAAGGTTTGTGAGATTTTCAGCTTCGCTGAATCCCACAATGGTGGTTTGAAATACAATTAACCAGTTTTGTGTCACTACAAAATTACAATATGTCTTTCGTTGCAATGACTAAACTCCATTTTAAATGAAAGGGGAGAGATTATGAACACTTTATTCTGTCTGGTTGGTCTAAAGAACTTCTACACCATTACAGATGTATTTTTTTCTGGTGGGGTGTTGATTCTATTGTGGCACCAGTTTTTTTTTTTTTTACCCCTCTACTTTTGGCAGGAAAAGCAAACTGGTTCAAAGTTATTATTCAGGCAAACATTATTGTTTTATAACAATTTTTGCAGTAGTGAATAACTCTGAGAGGTGTTCCACAGTGTTACATTTCCCTCCACCTGAGAAGAGTTCTACATTCTGCTGAATAATACTCATTTCTGGCTCAACAGTACCTCTTCTGACAAGATAAATCATGTAAAATTACAATTTCTCAAAAAAACTCTGAAGTGTTTATGTCTAAATGTCATGGTATTTTGTCTAACAGGTGTATTTACAGTAGATTTATGTCTGTGTATATACACATGTGCCTTTAAAGTTGGTTCTACATGAACACTGGCTCATTGGGAATAAAACTGAAGCTAGAGATTCAGTCTCTATGAAGTCTAAAAACAAATGATTTTCCCTTGTATTATTTGTCGGAGACCCTCTCTGAGCAAGTTAAAGACTGTTAGTCAAGTTGCTCAACCCACCCACTCACTGTGGTTTACTCTCTGGTCAAAAAAAAACCCAAAACATCATCTCTATGCATATAAAAGGTTTGCATAGCAGGAAAAGGTACCATTTAAACTGGAATTTGAACTTTAAATCCCAGTAAAATTCTCACTGGGATGTGCAGATATAATGATACATAATTAACACATAACACAATGTCCCCAGATTACTCAGAACTAGTTGAAAATCGGACATGAATTCATTTCCATCAAAATTAATGAATTAAATTCTAAAATTAACATTGAGTCCTCATGTAGGGGTTTTTTTGTCCTGACCCAGTAGACATACTTTATACACATGGATATAAATC
This sequence comes from Pachypanchax playfairii, assembly GCA_006937955.1. Lineage (NCBI taxonomy): Eukaryota > Metazoa > Chordata > Actinopteri > Cyprinodontiformes > Aplocheilidae > Pachypanchax > Pachypanchax playfairii. The sequence goes on from SSNP01000021.1 coordinate 4,349,632, forward strand.
TGTTTCAAGCAACCCCTTACAGACAAAAAATACATAATTTCCCTAAAAAGAAAAAGAAAAAGAAAGGAGATGATTGAAAAAAAAAATAGTTAAATGCTCATTTAAAAAGTTAATTTTAGGGGAGATTTGATCTTTTCATTAAGTTTGTCGTGATTAATTAAATTCTCATATATTCATTTATTTCAAATCTGAAAGTTAACTCCTGAAGGAATTCAACAGTATTAGATAATATCTTTATCAACAAATAATGTCCCTGGATTTAATATTCTATATTACTGTAGACATCAGTCATAAGGGACTAGTTTTGTTTGTTATCATCTCTACAAATATGATGAGATTTGATTCTCTGAACCCTGAAGAATCATTATACATTTCCTCAGAGCAGCACACACATACAGAGCATTAAACCAGAGCTACGCAGGTCTTCTCACCACAGAGAGTCTGCAGACTGACATGGTGGCCAATAAAATCAAAAGTACAACATCCCCTATTGAGTTTCATGGTCACATTTGACATCAATCACTGATGGTCCAGGGTCAGCATTGCGATTTTATCCACAGGACTCCTGTGATCCCGCCCTCACACTCCTCAGCAAAACAGGCCTCTTCATCACTTCTTCACTGGGAGGGCACTTACTGGACATGAGATTATTACTGCCAGGGGTAAAAAAAAAAACCCACAGAGGTCTCTTTAACAATGTTCTTCAGTCTATGAGCAGGGAAAGGACAAAACCTGAAAATGAGCTTTTTTTCTGAAGAAGGAGAGAAAATTGTGTTGACTTTGGAGTCTCATTTGTTTCTCTTCATCCCAGGAGTCAGGGGGTCCAGTGATTTTTAAAGGCCATGAGGCTGACATTTTGATTTTAGTGGTATACTCTTTTACTTTGATGTCAACTCCTGTGATTTTTTTTTTCTTTGCAAGAGAGGTTGTGAGATGTCAGGGTGGTATGTACAATATTTACTGTATTTACCTCACGTACTTCACTGTGTGTCCTGAGAGACCACCTAGTGAAAGATTAGAATGGAAGGGATCAATCATCATGGCTCCTAAATCCACTTACTCTCCACAGATGCTTTCTGTAATATTTTCACACCTCAGCTTGTCTCCCACTCCATTCCTTGATCTCATAGTTATACGGTTTCAAATCACATTTCTGCATCATCTCTCCAATTCTAGACACATTTGCTTTCAAGCTTTATTGTCATGACAAACTATGAACATGGGAACTATCCCTCTTGCATCATGGGAGCACGTATTATCAAATAAATAAAAGATGTACAAAGTGTTTTCCTGAAAGGTAAACTCATGAAATATTCCCACATACCTGTAAGCAGAGTTTATACTAGTGTATATATTTTTTTAAAACCAGCGACGTTTGCTCATTTCAATGTGAAATAAATTCACATTTGACATGCCACGCTCTGGTGCCAAATTTCTGAGACCAGATTGTGCCATGTGTTTTTGTTTCTTTTCTTGCACATGTGAACGACCATGTGGAAGCAATTTTTCTCTGTTAATATGAGTATTATTTTAATTGTGGTAATTACAGGTTAAACTGTTCAACCACTCGCAAGGTGCTCACCAGCTTTTGACAAACGGACAAGTTGACTGTTTCACTTCTCTGTACTTGTGCTGCAACCACACACGCAGTCAAAATTCTAACTGTCCAAATTCAAATGTTTAGAGTCTCTAATCAAGAATGAATGTTTTTTTATGTATTATCTTTTTTTACATTTTTACAACTGAGTAGAATTACTTTGTCTTAAAAAGTTAAAATAATGTTTCACAGGTTATTACAGTGACACATTTTTTATAAGACATACAGTAAAACACATGTCTTTTTGTCTTTATTTGTAAATTTATGGTGACGATCAGCTTCAAAAAGGCACAATCGTCAAAAATACCTACAATCAAACACACTATAAATGTGTCTAATAAAGACACAAAAGCCAAGTGATGTAAAAATATATATCAGCAGTCATAAGGTAGGTAAACAGATGGTAGTATATATATATATATATATACGTATACATATATATATATAAACATTAATTTTAGACACCTAAAAATCTGGAAAACATGGATGACACACAGTGAAATAGTTTTTATACATAGATATGCATTTTTTCGATTGTTCAGACAAATTACTAAAGCGTTCATGGTGAGATTAACTCTTACTTTGTTGCTGAATATGTGTAATTTTGGGATCGTGTGAGCCTGAACATTGGCTCATTTACAAAAGAAAGTGCTCAGTTTTGATAAAACCCACACTGATAAATCAGCATGATGGTCTGTAAGAAACTTAAGACAAAGTTTTGAGGCGTTAGTTTTTTGCTGACTGAATTCTTTGCAGTTTCTTCTTTCTGTGAAAGTTACCTGTCAGCAGACCTTGATGGAAGGGAACTTGTATCTGTTACACTAAACCTTTTTACGTAAAAGGTTAATTCAATTTATTTGGAATGTGATCAGATCTCATTTTTGTTTGTCCTTGCTACCAAAGACCTGCACAAAATGGGGAGTAAATTCCTTATCAGCTTGAACTTCCCCTCGAGGCTCATAAAACCCTTAAAAGCAAGATTTTCGAAGGGCATTGTTTATGTAAACTGTGTTAAGGTTTTTGTGTGAGAAAGTGAAAGTGGTAATTGTCCACATTCCCCATTTTACAATATATAAACTATGAGACCATCAGCCGTGAACAACCCAGCTGCTTGCAATTTGTGTTACAGATAATAATCAGGCTGCATGCAAAGCAGAGTTCCTATGTAAGACATTAAGGCTGTGTCCTGTGCTGTAAGGGATTTGAGACATTTATAGGAATGGTTGGTTTAAATTAAATAACCTTGGACAAGAGGAAAAAGGTAGACCTCCTCTGGCCACATTAACAACCTCACTTCAAGAGTAAAACGGATCATTTGAGACAAACCAAAAAGCGACATGTGCTCTAGATTTCTAGACTTATACATGCATTGTACAGACCTGACATGTAAACAGTAACATATTTTATGACAAGTCCCTCGAAGCAGCCATGACAAAAATCCCTGTCTTCTCTACAGCATGACACCAACAGCAACTGGAGTGTCTGTCTGTGATTTATGTCCCTGCTGGGGGTCTCTCAGGGGTCCTGCTCAGCACATGATCACCTCATGAACAGCTGGGTGTGAGAGTTGACCGGCGTTTGGTCCAAGCTCTCAGACTGCGTTGGTGCTCAATTCTTAAATGAATGATCTGTTTGGGACAGATGGAACTAACTGTAACACTCTTGCAACATGTTTGTTCAAATATTTTTGGGGAAATTAATTATATTCACCAGAAACATGCAGCAAATACATTTTGGTTAAAGTCAACGTAAATTAAATTAACATGAATAATGATCTAACAATTTAAAGTGATAATGAATAGAGGAGTGTTTGGCAAACATTTTTAAAGCCTTCATTTATGCAGTTTGTTAAGGCCATATATCATCTTCAGCTGCCTGCTGATATGCTGAAGTGTGTATCAAGTCCACACAGAGCTGCTGCTGATCTGGATAGTTCCTTCAGTTCAGTGATGTCCCAACAGGTGCTGCCTCAGTTGGAGAGATTAGGTGATCGGTGTCCTCAGATTCCTTTTTACATGGAATGTCCCACATGCAGAGAAAGACAGGACTCTCATGGCTTCCAGAGGAGAGGGCAATGTAAGGTGGGAGGCTGGAAAAAAGACATGGGTGGGATATTTTAAAGAACAGGAGCCTTTCAAAGCTTGTGATATATTTATTTTTAATTTTTAAGACAAAAAAACAACAAATAAATTGTTCTTGCTGCAGATTATCACTATAAGATTTTCAGACTGAGTAGAATTCTGTATTCTGATAAAATACTCAGATTCCTTGCAGATCAAACTACCAATGCATCATATAAATATTCAATTAGAAGAAATAGTTGGAAAAAATATCCTTAATAAGTAAACATACTAAAAGTTTAGCAAAATACTGTTTAGATCAGATTAAATAAAACTTATTTATAAAGGATGTTTAAAACAACCAGAGTTGACCAGCGTATCTACAATAAAGCACAAAACAGCAAAAGGAGCATTTAAATCAAGTAAAAGCAGAAATAATTCCAAAATACAAAACCAAGTGAAAGTAAAAGAATTGATTTCAAATTTTAAAAAATGCTGAAACTACAAAATCAAAATTCCAAGCCAATTAATGGATGTTCAACAATTTTCGGGGTTATCATCCTTATTAAAATTCTAAAAGTGGTAAAAGTGTGTCCTGTTTACTGATTTACTGAAGTTTATTATTTAGGAAACATGGCTGGTCTTTAGCTAATCTGCCTCTTGATGAATTAGTGTCATTGTTAAAGTGTTTTTGGATGAGATCCTGAAGCCTTATTCTCCCAGATGCATCTGGCGTGTGATTAAAAAAAGCATCATGTGAGATGTGTAATGCATGAACATGTGTTTGAGTAGATAAATGTGGTTTGTAATGTACACCCTTGTGTCCAATTCAAAGATCTGATGGACGACAATTCAGCATCAAACAGGAGCATTAGTCATTTTTCACCAGGACTTAACAATTACAATTAATTTGATGTTTAAAGTGGATTCAAATAGACTCCAGACTGCTGGTTGAATACATGTGTTAACTTTTTCACTACAGTTATAAAATAAAAGAAAAAAGGACTTATCCTAAATTTTTGGTATTAATAATGAGTTTTTGAATACATAAAATGAAAGTATGGGTGAACAGATTCCTGCCCTGCAGAGAGTTTATCCATGTTAAAATGATTTGGATGAAAATGTAAAAAGCTGATGTTCAGTAAACTGTAAATTCTGCCTGCCTGTCAGAGGGACTGAGCACAGAGACAGTGACGATACTGTACTGAAGAGATCGCATATACATGAGGATGGTGATTGGGTACACGGAGGTCACATGTGCTTTGTGTCCCCAAGGGAGTCGTATGAAGCAAGACAAAACTGGTGCCTGCATGTGAGGTGCAGCTCCTGGGCGCCACACAGATGAGCTCATGAAACGCTATGCTGTCCACCTAACTGGGGGTGGGGTGTGGAGGGTGAGAGAAGAGGGCACGTTTGCCATCAATCACACAGGGTGGAGCGCGGATCTGTTGCTCTCAGATGAGTCCGTTAGACTGGAGAAGCATGGGCCAAGGCCACATTAAAGGCATTAGGTGTCACCCTCAGCATGACAGGGAGAGGATGGAGTCAGAGGAGAGGAGGCTGAGGGGATAACAACCAGGAGGTGTGGTTCCAAGAAACCAGAGAGGTGCAGCTGAGCATGAAGACAAAGTGAGGAGTTGAGACTGAGGGCAGGGGAGGGACACAGAGGAAGAGCAGTCTGTGAAACCTGAAGAGGATAGCAAGAGACTTAGTGAAAACCCCCAGCATATGACTGAACGCTCAGTCTGAGAACTTGTCACCTTTGGTCACATGTTATATATATATAAAGAACGCTCTTTGTTCATTGCATGTGTCCACACTTAAGCCAGGAATCAGTCAGAAGCACGGTCAGGTCCCTGTTAGGCCTCTGGCTTTCTGGGCAGGAGTGTGATCCGACTCTGTGTGTTGGCAGCAGTTATAGTCCACCAGCACACAGAATCACGCTCCAGGTATTTGGTGTTGACAGACAGATAGCAGACTTACCAGGTACCAGTCAAAGTCCATCAGGAGGCAGTTCTGGAAATTCATTTGAATTGAGTATTATCCTCTAACATGGAGAGTATTCTGCTTTTACTCTGTGCTTCTAGCAATTATTATGGTATTTGCCAAATATCCAAAAACTGTATATACCACTAAAATAACTAATATTTAGTATTTTTTACATGCAACTAGCTCCTTGAAGCAGTGTGGGAATAAAATATATTTTTGTAATTTTATGTCAGATAAATTTGTTAACTGTGCTCCAAATTTGAATTCTAAAAATCCCAATCTAAATCAATAAATAGGGTAACATATAGGGAAATTAAAAACAGATTGGACCTGATACAGCCTGTTTTTAACACAGGCAGAAGGGATAAATGAAAGATTAAAACATTTTTCACTTTGTTTACCAATAATTTTTGTAGGTGCACCTTTAAAACTATAAATGCTACAGCATACAAATCGTGGTTTCTTCATATTTTACTGATATCATTCTCCATTAGCTTTTAAAATTTGGCTTAAAATTCAATGTCAGAGAAATGTAGAAACCAGCAATTCAAATAAACACTTAAATTCAATGTCATTTTCATTGCTCTGCATTTACTAACCATTATATGCTTTTTTTAAAGGGTACCACCTGTGATACATAAATCTATAACAAACTTCCAGACTAGTATGTTACTTTTTAATAAGCATCCCCAAACAGCGAGGGAGCGTGAGTGAGAAGAATGGCTACTGTATGAGTTTGTAATAAGAGCCAGCTGTGGATGGAAGCACTGGGCCGGGAGCATGGTGTGTGAAGATGTGGGCCAAAGAGAAGCCAGTCAGTAGATTGTTGAGTGTTGTTGCTTTATATGACAAAAATATTGTGCCATGAAAAGGAATGGACTGATTAATTACAATTTTAGACACATTTGAGGCTAAAATTGAGCTTTTCCTGTTTTACGTGTTAGATGTTAAGCATAAAATCAAGCTTAATGTCAAAATGACATGAAATTGAAAATGGGAAAAATGTACTAAGACTGTAGAATCAGCTTGTACAAGTTGCTGGATTTGCTTCATAGCAACAGGTCAAGATCCCAACCCCTGTAATACTTCTGGAAAATTGGGTGGCATTTCGTAGTACTAAACCTGCTCCAGAAGAATTTGTCTGTGTCCTCTGTTTAAATAATCAGTGCCTAAAGAGTCTGAAGTAAAACATATGGGACCATATTTTTCTTTTTTTTTTTGCTCAGTGCTACATGCAAACATGTGAAACTTTATGTACGAAAAAGTGAAAAAAAAAAAAAGAAACATTCCTGTCTCAGCAATCACTGTAAGCACTACATCATGTTTATTAAGAGTACTAAATCAGAGTCTGTACTGTGGAGGGGAACTAAAACTCTCCTGAGGAAGCTGCAGAATGACTCCACCTGGGTGAGGACACCATTATATATTTGTAAAATGTAATAGGAGAAATTGTAAATTCAATTTTTTTTTTCTTTTTAGTCTTTTTTGTCAACCAAAATTTTAAACCTCATCTTATTAAAAAAGAAAAAAAAAGATTTTTTTCAAATTAAGGCAAGTGGAATTTTATGAAATGTAATTATTCATCACAGACACCAACATCAAATCCTCAAAAGTTCACTGGAGCATAAAAAAAAAAACAAACATAAAAAATATTTTAAAGAAGTTGAACATGACTAAAATGTAGCAATTGGTATTGTTTCTTTAAGTGTATAGAGGTAATAAAGAGTTAAAAAGGTAATTTGAAATAGTTTAATTGATGTATTAACATTCTGTCTCTGTTGGATGCTTTTAAGAATGACAAGATGGATTATTATTTCATATCAAACATTTATTCAACCACCAAGATCAGCTTTCTATAGCGTCTGGCTCATTATTCATTCATGTTCAGTCTTATGTTCCTAAAAATGTAAACGCTAACAACCATTTGTAATAGGAATAACAACATGGGATTCATAAATGCTGGACAAACTGTTCCAGTTTGTCAGGTTGTAAAATAAAACTGGAATATTAGCATTATCTTTACCCTAAAGACCTTTACAGTGATGATGTTCTGAAACTAGTCGTCATGGCTGAGAGTCAGTTTATAACTTTCAAAATGTTATTTTTTCACGTAACATTAGGCTGTACTCAGGAAACATGACCAGCCATTGTTTGAAATCACTGAACGTCTTCCTTTGCATTTTATTTGGAAGTCTGAATGTTAAGTTTGTATATGTTTTTCTGCTGTTTTCATGTCCAGCTGCAAATAAGAAAAAAAAATCTTCCTTTGTTTATACATGAAAAATATTCCTCCTATGATGTTCTTTATGTACCTGCTTTGTTTCTGTATTTTTTTAACAGAATGGAATTTATTTGTGGTTTGGTGATCTGGGCAGCTAATAGAGATTGTTTCCATTGGTATTAATACTGTTGAGAATGTCAAGAGGCTATTAAAAGAATCAGAAAAGTTCCTAAATACCTTTAATGTAACCCCCGCAGGTCAACTGCTTGTAATTTAAGGGGAAAAAATAATCATAGAAAGGTAACATCAACCCATGTGACACAAAGTTATTGTTGTACAGACTAATCTGAAGTATGCAGTAGCATTTATAAGGATAGAAGAGGTGTGTGAAAGGTGCAAGGGGTCTGGGTAAGGTGAGGGTTGTCTTGTAAGGCCTCGAGGCCAAGGGATGCTGTGTACTCCTCACCCGGGCAAAGGTTCATTCCGATCATCTGGGCCAATCTGTTCCAGACGTGGTAAATGACACATTATTGGATCCAGACCTGACAAGGGCTTTGTGTATATTATATTACCAGACACCAGGCTCACTTAGGCTTCATTACCTTCATTCCTCCTCCCCACCAAGAAAGAGAAAGGGGAGAGTGAGAGAAGAGAGAAAAGGGCAACTTAGATCTTACCCCAAACCAGAGGGTGCATTTTCCCCCCTCAGGTCAAGCTTATACTCTACACTCGGCCTTACGAGTCACACAGCTCTCTTATTCCCTCTCTTTTCCTTTTATTCATGCGTTCTGTGCTGCGAAATCATCAAATACAATAACACCAAAGTTCAGCCAGGAACACCCAGGATGATCCTGCCCATAGGGATTTTTAAGAGATATTAGAAACACACAAAGAAGTTCACTCAACTATCCCCCTTTTTCTCCACACTGACAGAACAAACAGCATGGATGGATTTGTGAATTACAAACCAATGTGGGTCTGGGAGATCCAAAACTTTCACGAATTATACCCCAACTTTCTGAGAATATGGTCTTAATGTAGAGAAGCTTCTTCTAACTTGGATTGCCTTGAGGTGAGACGTGTGCCATAAGCAGCTGGTGGATTTGGATAAACCTTTTATTTGGATGGCACAAGCACACAAACACCCATACCACACATTTTTAACAGACATCACCTGCTCATGTTTCCATTCTCTGCTTCTTAAACTACAGACAGGTGTGTTTGTTTCCAAAGATGAGTATCAATCAGGACTGTGTGCCATCTACACGACATCAATATGAGGGAATTAACAATAAAATCAATAAAACAATTTCACCTTCTATTCATTAGTGCTTTATTGACACAGAGATTGGTTTTAATGATTTATATCTCTGTGGAACACATTGGCATCTAAAGACACGGCAATCTCAGAACAAATAGATGACAAGAATTTAAACGATAGTTCTCAGTTGCATCACCTGCTGGTGTGCGAGGACAGGGTACACTGTGAAAAGGGGGGGTCTAAAGATAAGTGGCTCCAGGAATAATAACAGAAATGTGCACTCGCAAGGGTCAGTTAAGATATATGTGCCACCAGGATTGCTGTTACAGTGAGAGGCCCACAGCTGTAGCTTCTTCAGTAGCTAGAATGAGGTCGAGAAACCACATTTTCTACAGTTGGCTGTAAGTAACATAAAATGATAACAGCTGCACCATGTTGGATCTTAAGGGGGTGATTTTTTTTTACTATATGTCTGTACACATGCAGCACTGTGGTTCAGATAACTTTTAAAGGATGTTTAACAAAGAATATAAATACAAAATATAGAAAACAATGAATGTATTGTGGATTTTATTTAGTTCTTGACCACAAATATGATACTCAAGGATCTATTTTAGCATGACATGCTTTGCAGTCCCAAATTACACATGCTGTATATTTATTGACATCAGGGTTGTCATTCGCCACTTTCTTTATGACCTCACTTATTCCTCTTTTCCTCCTTCTCTCATTCATCGCTCTGCTTTTTTGTTTGTTTAAACTTTGTTCATTACAGCCCAGCTGTGGCTTTCAAATGCCAAGAAGAGTGAAGAAACAATTGAAAGCGCCCAATTTTAACATTACTAAAGAAATAAGGTTTATGATTCTAGATTTTTTTTTACCTTTAATTTATTTCTAAATTTGCAAAATGTAATTAAATATTTTCAATCATTTTCAAAGCTGTAATATATAAATTAGTAGATTAGAACAGGAATATTTTCACATTTCATACATCAATAATAAAAACATACATTTGTAGTAAAAAGTTGAATACTTTAATGTTCTAAAATAGAATATAATTTAAAAGTAAAACATTTGTTTGTTAGTCTGGCCTCCACACTTTTATCTATGTCTATCCAGCTAGTGTGTGTGTATGTGTAACTGCGTGTAAGGGTTAGATGGTCATGGAAGGCAGCTCGGGCAACACCGTTCCAGCTCATTAGCTGTGATTAATCGGTATGTGAGCTTTCCCATGGTCCCCTTCTGCCTGGTGGAGACAGAACTCACCTTGGAGGGCACAAGGAATCATATAGCTGCTGCACCACCGCTGTTAACACACTGCCACATGTAAGAATGACTTGTATACATTTTACTTTACTCCTTTCTGGTAATTTTGGATTTGCTTACATGCGCACTGCTTTCAAGTATTTTACTTTTAATTTATCATTGTCACAGAACAGATTTATCTATGTTAGGCATGGCTTGGAAATTTGCGAGTGTATCAAGTTTAAAATCTCGACCTTCAAATATATTTTAAATGCATATTGTCTTTTGGGACACACTCTCATTGTAATAGTTTTAAGAAGTATATAAATCAGTAAAGTGAATAATTTATTAAAGCAACAGTTCAATGATTTTTTGCTGATTAACTGCAAAGTACTTTTAATATGCAGTCATTTTATTCGATTTGGATTTTTCATTGAAAGACAAAAATAGGACATACTGTTTGTTTGTATATAATAAAAACAATAATGGCTGGAACAATATGAAAGTACACATGGCAACACGAACTATGGAAAATGGAAAATGTTACAAAGAAAACAAGCAAAAGAAGTATAAAAATTGAATTAGGTAAAAAAATAAATACTTTAGTGGGAGAAAATAGTTTGATGAAATTGAAAAAATAAAACTTGTAACAAATCCTTGACAATATGATAGTTTACATTGGGCTTATATTTTATTAATCCTCTTTTGTTCATATTTATGACTCTGTTGCAAGACATTAGCCTAATAATACAAATTTAATACTAACAACAACAACAGCTTTATCATCATCATTAATCATATAACTAATTAGTGAGCACATGAGTTTAATTACAGAAATAGCAGAAAAAGATGTGTAAGTGAGATATGATTTGTGTGATCAATCCCCCCCCCCAAAATCTGGACAGAAAAAGATTTTTGTTAAACTGTTTAAAAATTAAACAAAAAAAAAAAAAGATTTTTCACACATAAATATACATTGATGTAGGTCTGCTGAATTAAGACACAATAAATTCAGTGAAGCTCTTGTTGTTGTCACTTACTGAGGAAATATGTTGGCTAATCCAGCAATACAAGAACCATCTGTGTAAATCTATGCCCACAGAGGACGGACGCTCTCTGGCTGCCGTGCGCTGTATCTGCTGTGAACAGCATAGAGAACTTGTGAACTCAGTGATTAGCATTAAACCTTGTATCATTATACTGCCTCTAGTATTTCTCCCTTGAGTAAATAAAGTCTTCTTTCTTTTGGATCTCTTGTTGGCCACACACAATCAGCAACATAACAGTTATTCTCACAAGTGGAGAAAAATAATAATAATTTGGATGTTTGATCTGGATTCTTATCTTAGCTGTCTGTCACACACTCTGATTGTTTTTCTATCTCAGTTTTTACATTTACTCTTATTGTATTGGAAAGTGACTGAATGTATATAGATCTGGGTTACATGGTGAAATGAGTTCCTAGCAAAGCATCAAGCATCATTTACTTTTGAACTTTTAACCCAAACAAGGTCAAAAACTACCTGAAAGTTTGTGCTGACCACACATTCCCTGGAGTGAGCTCATGCTCAACCCTGTTTCACTTTTGTTTAAATCCGGTGTTCCGAGATAATTCAGACACAAATATGCTTAAAGCTGCAGAGGTTTCTTAATTTCCTGTGTGGGCCACACACCACCACAGATCCTCTGAATACAGACTGAACTCAGTGTCCAAGATACAAAATCTGCTGTCCTTATTTTTTCTGTAAAAATAGATTTGGGTTCAGGGCTTTGTCCTTTACTCCTGGAACGTTAACACAATAATTAGCGTATTACTTGAACCCATTATGTGCCAAGCAGTTTTTTTAAGGATTTTCTTTTTTTCATTTAAAGCTGGGAAACTCAAAACTCTATTTTTTACATCTACAAACAGAACTTAAGTAACAGTGAATACAGTTTTATTACAAGACAGTCAACGTTTCGTTCTAGTTTTATTCTCCAGAGCACCTACATTACCTCAATCAAGTGTAACTGATGACTGATCTTCCTGACATGTTTCAACAGTAAAACGGAGTGACCCCGCACTGCTTCCCTTTCAGAGTATTTTTATGGTGCAGATTATTTTCTTCACATGACATATCCTGTAAATGTAAATGAGTGAGTGAGCAGAACAGTTTTTTTTACAGAACCTACTTGGTTCTGTAAAAGTTCACATTTTTAAACATTTATTTCACAGTTCGTCAGCAAATGATCCCATTCAGCCTATGCTTCAAACATTAAAAAACTGCAGAAAACAAACAAACAAGCGCAGCAGCTAGAGAATGGGACCACCGATCGAGAACCACTTTGATACTTTAACTGTATCCACTGACAAAGAAGACTTATACTGTACTATATTTGTTGTCATTGCGGGAGCTTCAAGGGGTTGTGTATTTTTGGCTTTCAGAGCTGCTGAGCAGATTAAGCAGCTGCTTAGGGCCTCCAGACCAGCAGGGGGCCCATCAATAAAAAAAAAAAAAACTGGCTGACAAAATGATCTAATCTACATTAACTGTAAAAAACAAGACAAAATCTATGTGCAATAACAGAGTGGTTTCTATGTGTGCCTGTGGTGGGCTGGTGACCTGTCCAAGGTGTAACTCCACATCCACCTCTCACTCAATGACTGCTGGATCAGCTCCCTTCAACCCTGAGCAATAGCAAGTGGATAAAGAAAATGACTGACACAAACATTGTGATAATATAATACTAATTAATCAAGCTTGTTTCTTTTAATAAATACCGCTTGATGTTCAAACAATTTCACATAATTAGGTGTTGGATAATATTCTCCACCTCCAGGTTTTCACAATCAGTAAATATAAAGATTTGTCATTCAATGAGTAGATGACCTTCAAAACTCTAAGACTGATTTTTTTCTGTTTTCATGAAGCCTAAAGAAAAATTGAATGTACTTACAACTCAATAGAGTTCTCAAGTCTCACATTGAGTGGGAGACATTCACATTTCAACAAGTCCACACACTCAAATACCAAATGAAATCTCGCATGCATATGAAGTTTTACCCATCAGCCAATCAGAAAATCCTTAGACTGTTTATCTCCACAACCTGCATAAAATCAAGGTGCAGTAGCTATTATTATTAGGATTTTTTTATTGTCATGTCGTGATACATTTGGCAGACAGAATTGTGGGTCTGGGTACCTTATTATGTCAGGACAGCTTTACTCTACAATAGGTGGGTTTTAATTTACTCCTTCCTTTGTTTATTTGAGTTCAAGGTACGACTGACTGCATCTGGTTTCAGAGGTGGAGTGGACAGGCAGAGAGACGAAGACATTTAAATAACATCAAGGTAAAAGGGGAGGTGGGAGGGGAGAAAACAGAGACAACAAAAACTAACACAAAACAGTCCAATTACAAAGATATTTTAAAGAGGCCATTTCACAAAGATTTCATGACTTTGTGGTTATTTCTGAAGTATTAACCTGTAATATAAAACATTTACATCCAAAAAAAATATTAGGAAACACTGATTAACAGACCTGTCAATCTATCTGCGTCAAAATTCGGCTGGCTTCATCAGGCTTAGGGCAGCAACTCATTAATATTCATTATTCAACTTGGACTCAGATTGGGTACAAACTAGCCTATGAGAGCAGGGTATACTGTTTCCTGCCCCGTTGAGCATGGCAACAGACACGTTGTCTCTTCCTGTTCGCTACGTCTTATGCTACAGCTTTTAGCCAGCAGCATGCTAGGTGTGGTTTCAACTGCCGGAGTTGATGAATACTAACAAGCAAAGGAGCTGTAACAAAACAGATACAGGCCGTTCGAACTCGGGAGAACTCGGGTGTTATCGCCACCTGCGTAGTTTGAGAGATAAAAACTGAAAGAGAAGTTGTTGACCTGTTTTCACACCCACTATGAAGGTAAGAACACCTGTGGAGTTAAAATATTTAACAGAAACCTCAGAAAAAACGTTTTTAGTGGAATGGCCTCTTTAAATGAGCTGTTCAGATTGTAAAATTTAAACAGATAATTGTGATGCTGTGGTGGTGAGTGGGGGATGAGCCTAACTAAAAGGGGGCTCAACACTAAATTCTGCTTCGGGCCCAATAGAAGTTTGTGCCGGCTCTGATTTCAGTCAACTTTGCAAGTAAAATTTAAATGGTAATTTCACAGAGATTTGACATAAAACAAGGATTTCTCTTTATTTTAAAATTACAAGATGCAATTTCCAGATTTAAAAAAGGATAAAGAATCAATGAGCCAACTTTACAGACTGTCAGAAACACACTCGAGCACAGGAGTTATCAGGCGACAGTAACTGTTGAATAATTCAGAAGTGGAAATACATGATTGATGTGGCCTGATTCATTTCCACACCATTAAAAGGTCCATTTTAACTCCACCACTGAGCGGGCTGAGTGGTCTCTGCAGTTCAAAGCCCTGGCACAGCTCTGGCCTTCCCAGTCAGGCTCTTTGGGACAAGAGTGTCTTTATTCCTCAGCAGGAGCACTGGTGGTAGCGGAGGTAGGGATTCTACACCTGTGTTTGCGCCTTCCCCCATAATTGGGAGCAGCATGCTATTTTGAACCCAGAGTACAAAGTGGCTCACTCATGAGGTGCTCAGGGTTGAAGAATCTTGGCTCCCGGTTTGTTGTGGGTGGAAAATCAGAAGGCCAGTGGAGAAGCCCAACAGGGTGCATGTACACCCCAAACCATAAGATTCACAGACAAAAACAGATGTGAAGAGGAGAATTTACAAAGTTATAATATATAATACATTTCAGATTAAAATAAAATGTTTTTTTTTATCCTAAGTCTATTATCATGCAAATTAGCTTCTGATTACATCAGAGTGCTTAGGGGTGAGTAAAGTTGTAGTGATTGCTTTTAAAGGTTTGCAAATCTCAGAATAAAGGAATGAATAAAGGAAGAATGCAAAAATATAATTGTTGTGTGCAATTACTGAGCAGAGTTAGTTTAGCATTGGGTCAATCCAAGTGCAAGGAAAACTCTAAGTCAAAACAAATACACTCTGACTTCTGATGGGACAGTACGTTCAGTTTTCCCACAATTTTCCAGAGCAGCTTAATTCACTGCCACACAAATTAGGTGGTCATGACTGTGGCAGCAAAATGTACCAGACATAATTATTTTTTGGAGAAATTGTTTTCTTTGTGTATCATATGCTTAATTTTAAATGTTTTTTGTGAAAAATGACAAAATCTCAAAAACTTCAATTTAATCTTAATGAAAACTAGAAAAAACATCAAAACATTTTTGCTGTTGAGCAACCTTTCCCCTCTAGCACATTTAGGAAACGTGAGCTGTTACTAACAAAAATCCAAGAGAGACGTGTATTTTTTTAGCTTTAAGTTTTAACTAGCTCAGTTGTCTGAGTAATTTATTACCAAAGGACTGGAATTCTGACAAATCATTCAGCTCAGCAAATGGCTGTGACAAAGTTCAGTAATTAGACTCCCACGTAAAGAAGGTCTCCTCTGCTGCATTGATAGTGCTGGACTTTTCAGTGCTCTTGACCTTGCGGGCAGGTTCAAACCCCAGTTTAGAGAGGAATTTTGATGGAACGCATTAATTTTGCAGAACATCTGATCATCCGAAGCAAAAGGAGGTGATCAGGAAAAGTTTGCTTGAGGGAAATACTCAATCATACACAAGTAGCCCATTTTTAAAGATACATTTGTGATACATTAGTAGAGCAAATAATAAGAAAAAGAGACAACAGAATTCTTTTTACTGCAGTCTGCTTGTTTAAAACTGGAAAAGAAAAACCCCCAAATGCTAATGTGTTAAACTTTGACTTCAAGTCAGCAAGTCTAAACCCTCTGTCAATATTTAGCTTTCTTTTACTGGAGTCATTTTATGCTACTGTCTGAACATGATGGCCAATGAATAGCTGCTTACTCAGTGACCTACTGATCGTACTCTGCCTACGAGTAGCTCTTGGTAAAACATTATTGTCTAGAGGTTTACAACTTGCTGATCCCTGGATAAAAAGACTTAAAGGTCATGGATCATGCAAAACTCCTTTTTGGAGCTGTTAACCATGTTGTGATGCTATTTCCTTATAAAAAAATTTAAAAAACAAAAAAACAGTGTGGTTTTTGGCTTAATACATGCATTTATCTATATTACTCCTGCATCCTGCACTCTGAGCAGCTGCTCCACTCTCTGGAATACGAATGACTGTAACATAGTGAGGTAACAATAGTTACGTTTACATGCGCCAAATTTCCCCAATCTGATTAAAATCTTGGTCGATCGGAATTCCCAAATCCCTGTTCACATGGACAGTAACTGAAATGATCTGATCATGCCATGAGTACACATGCACCAAGCACTCAATCAGATTAAATGAGTTGAGCATGCGCACAGCGAGTTGTCTTTCTGGGGGAAGAAAAAAAAAAACTCTGTCCTTTCTGTGCGTCTTTCCCGCCCCATCGTGTGCTCGAGCTGACTCACGTTTTCCCCAATATGGACCTTCTGCAGGTGATTACCGTTATGTTTGGGTTTTTACTGGTCGCATTAACCAAGCTAGCGGCTGAATACATATTGCTACTGCTCCTCCACCACAGGAGAGGAGAGCAGGATGACAGGATGACTGCACCAGCAGACCACTTCTGTTTACTTCCCGCTATGTTTTCTACTTGGGTCTGCGAAAGCGGAAAGACGTCACGCTGAAGTTGTACGCATGCGCAGTGGGCTTTTTTCACCCTTTCTTTCCGAATGGGTGTGTACATGCACGTCTATCCAAATGAAGATCGGACAAAACCACCCCTCTCGATCGGAAGGAAATTTCATTCTGATCAGGCTGCATCGGATCAAAACATTCTGATTGACATGTTTACATGACGTATTTTTTTTCCGATTTGGCGTTTATTCCGATTAAATGTGCCCATGTAAACGTAGCTAGTGTCACACCAGGACGTGCCCGGCGTGTCCGCACTGCCCCTGCAGATTAAACACATTCACCCCGAGCTGCGAGAGTCTGAAGCAAGACACTAAGTAGTATTTTACTTCCTAAAGATGTCTGATTGACTGAGTTACAGGAATTTATTCACCATTTTATTCAGGCAGCTCGAGGCAAGGCTTTTACTGGGGGCAGGGGGGGGGGGCTTTTTGAGAGACAGTATTTTAGGTAAACAGAGTGTTTTATTTCTTGGTTGAAGAATAACTTGAGAACACAAGTTATATTTGTGGACAAATTAAGACTAACACCAAAGGAAAGATTGTATCATATATGTGCCTATCCCAGACATTAAAAGCTTTAAAATAGCAGGATACAGGACCCTTTAAAGTCTTTAAAAAAGTGTAAAAAAAAAAAAGGATCAACATTTTAGACCACAATGCCTCTACAGATCAACAAACAGCTGTAGAGGTTTTGGGTGTCTTATAAAGGCTAACACCCAACACCCACACCTGGTGGTGATTGACTTGATCACCTCCTTCAATTAAGGTGAAACTGATTTTCTTTTCAAAAAGAACTGAACCAATTGCAAAAATCATCACATCATTATTTTATACAACTTAACCAAGAAGTCATTATAAATAAAAGCAGAAAAATCAATGTGTATGTTTAACAAAAATGCAACACAGAACATATGTTTACATATCCAAATATATTTTTAACATGATATGTAAAAAAAATAGAAACCATCATAAATTAGGCAATCTAGCATAACTAAATATAAAGATGCCATATAAAAAAAATTTAATCAAAATATTTATAAGGGATGTTTTTGGATGTTAAAATTATTAGTGTTTCTTGGAAATGAAATGTAAAATATGCCTCCTCTAAGAAGAAAAAAAATAGCTCATGATATGTCTTAGGAGTAGAAATGATTTATTCCAAATTATGCTGCTAATAGATTGTTTATCTTAGTCAGTTATGCAAGTTTCTAATCATCTGGTTGTTTTTCCCATATAGGATTTGCTACAAAGACCAAAAGTAATAAGAAAAAAATACTGTTTTAAAAAAAAAAATACTGTACTGATATAACAATATACTAACCATAACAAAATACTGACTTTTTCACCCTAATTGAAGGAGTTGTTCAGGTAATTCACAACCAGGTGTGTGTATGGGGTGTTGGCCTTTAAAAGACACCCAAACCCATTGCAATTGTTTGTTGTCTTGAGAAAGGCAGTGTGGGCAAACGTATTAGTCCAACAAAGTTATTTTTTTTATACACATGTAAATGTATTTAAATTTTCAAATTGATAAATCAGGAATATCAGGAGCAATACATAGTTTATTTTTACCCCTTTTAAACATTTCTTTCACCTGATTTTAGTTATCTAATTTTCTATGCTTGCGAGATTTCTTCTCTATTTTTGGCACCAAAGACTCAAAATAATAATTGATTTTAACATAAGAGCAGATCTATTATTTGATTCACAGTATTTAGCAGTGACAGTCTTTGGGAAACCAGAAAAAAAGGGCTTTAAAGTGTAAAACTATGCTATTTCTAGATTTGTTTTGCCTCTCAATACACGATAAGAAAATATAGTCTCAGATTTGCCTTGTGTTTTGTTCATCTTTAAGAAACATTTCTGACCAAACATCTCTGATGGCCTTCTGGCAGTTTGGTGACTTTTTAGAAAACTTCTGCTTGAAAAATTGAAACGCCAAAGAGTCTTAATGGCTCGAAATCAGATGAGTGAAAACCAATTTGCTATTCTCCTTTTACATATGGGATCAGTAAGCCTGGGTCTTTTGCATTGGTCTGGTACTCTGTATATTATGCTTCCCTTTTGGAAGACAAGTTAAAAGCATACATTTTGACTACTCACAAGAAACTGTACACTTAATACTGTCTAGCTCAATCACAGAGAAAAACATGTTAAGCTAAGGAATCTATTCTAAATTAAGATCGAGATAAATGTATATAAAACAAGTGCATGAACCACATTTAGTCTTTGTTGCTGCAGTACATAAAGTCAGAGTTGTAGGGATTGTAAAAAAATAAGTTATTAAACTTTAAGACGTCAATGTTTAACCATCATTAAAGAACTGTGTTCAGTCCCAAAACACTTTTGATTCTGTTTTCATCGTTTTTACCAACAAGAGGTTCATACGTCATGTGCACAATTTAGTTTGACATTTGAGAAGTGCAGCTTTGCACAGTTAAAATTAAAAAATATTTCCCCAAAAGCACAGGAAGACCTGTGTGAGTAATATTTCCTGCAACAACAATATGCTTGGAATAAGCTGAAGAGCTGGCAAGACCAGCAAACACACTCAAAGCTGAACAGAGAGGAAAATGATTGAAAGGAAAACACAGCACAGAATGTCCATTTTCCAAAGTTATTTACCATAGATCAGAAAAGCCATTTTGTACTTAAACATGTGTTTACGTCTTTCAGTTTTAACATCACTGAAAAAGCTTAAAGAAAGGCCATTTTGAAATGATCAATTTTTATGCAGGCGGTTGAAGTAATAACATTCCTACTTTCCCTGCTATCAATTTAATGATGGAGGCGATGCCCAAAATATGTGACCAACAAAGACGTCTCAAATGAAAAATAAGAAATCAGAAGTTGTGACGATATTTCTAATGTTTTTTCGGGCTCATGTCATCTCAGAAACACATACAAATCACATTTGGCACAGTCCCCTTTTTCCCTGCAGAACATGTGTAGAAGGGTCATGATCACAGGACACATGCTTGTGTCTTTTCAGCCAAGGGACAAATCATGGGAGACAACATTTAATGGTCAGGGGTGGAAAAAAAATCAATGATAAATGAAGCACTGAGAATATCTTGACCTTGTATTTGATTGCTGTCTAAATAACCGTGGTAGAAATTGGGTATTTTGCACCTTGGCAACTGCCCAAGACACAATTTGCCCTTGTTTAGATGACAACATGGTCTGAATAACATGCCATGTCAATTTCCATGGAAATGTTATATTCTACATTGTAAAGAACGGTGGGTACAAAAATAGGCCATCAGAAAATTACACAAGATTAGTAGTGATTAATCACTCTGGCTGACACACTCATGGCACTGTGTTTATACTGAAAGTTGTGCAAAATGTCCTTGTTTATCCTCTTCTACTATAGTTTAATCAGGAAAAAGAAATCCTACACCTAATGTTAATCCTGTGTTTATATGTGGGGATAGCATTAGATGCTTAGCATGAAGAAGGGATTATAAAAAACATCTTAGACACATAAATTGTTTTTTTTATCAATGTAAAATGAGATGTGAAGCTGCTGCTGTTGCTTTGCATCCAGTGTGTAAAAGAATCAGCTGGAATGACCACAGGGTCGTTGGCTCAAGTGGTTGGCTGCACATATTCCACTGGACACATGTTGGTTTGACTCTGTGACTACTTCTGATACCAGTTCAGAGCAGTATTGTATTAATTCTGACCCTAGTGTTATGTATATAAAAAATAGCACATACATTAGCCTATACATTCCTACAAACTACGAAATGTTATACAAATACACCTTTTAAACATTGCAAGACAGTCAGTGCATCTGAGAAGTGTTTAAAAGTTTATTTTTTTGTTTAGTAGCACAGTCCTTTTGGGATTTTCTCAGAATTTTTTGAAGCACGGACATCTGTAGCAGCTTTTGTAAAGCACACTGTATGTGGCCATTGACTCAGTTATTGTGTTAGTTTAGCAGTTTAATCCAGAGGTGCACTTCAGGAGCATCTGCTTACGACTAGTAGGCTTGAGACTCCAAGCAGGGATTACTTACGATGCAATCCAATCTTGTCCTGTCTCTTTGAGAACACTGGAACTAATTGATCAGTAGGGAGTATCTGTGAAAGAGATGTTCAGAGGCACAGCATCAACTGAGCTGGAGCCAGAAGGGCTACTGTCTGATGCCCCAGTTCTGGCATTACAGAGCAGCTTTACCACTTGATACGCCAGTCAATTTGACTTTGACACAAAATATGTGGAGATGTGAAATGTCAGTATATTTATGTCATGAATTCTAATTTTGTCATCACTGGAGCTATCGTTTTTTTTCTTATATCTTTAATTCTTTGTTCATGTCTCTGTTCCCAAAGCTCTCTTGCATATTTTCTATAACGTTCTGCAAGTCCTTTCCTTATGAACTCAATCCCCAGTCTGGCCCTCTGCTTGAGCCCCTCAGCTGCTGGTCTGCTCTCACACTAACCCCCTTGTTTATATCGGGGATGCAATTAAGTCGAAGCCAAGTAGAGGAGTCCCAGAGAGAGAGACAAGAGTGCAAGCTTGTGAGTCAGATTTCAGCTTCTACTCTCACACACTCCTCCCTTTTCCCATTTCACTCACTTTTTCTCTTTCCTCTTGCTCACTTTCTGTCACTCTCACTTTGAACATGCAAAGAAACATTTCTTGTTCCTCGTGGAAACAAAAGAAATGAAGCATTATTTAATTAATGTCTAGTGAAGTCTGCGCTTGGTAGATTTCTATCACATAACGGCTCGCTGGGAGAGAAATATGTGGCTGGAGATAACTCGATATGCAGCTGAAAATTGCCAAAACAAGACATTACCTCATCTGCGTGTAATACGCAAATGGTAAAAACTGACTTACCTAAAGTAGTGTATCCAAATTATAACTAAACATTTTTTGCTTGTCATTCATTCAAGTATTCATTTTTTGGTATATTTTACAATTTTTTTTGCTTTTCCTTTTTTTTTTGTCATCAGGAAACTAGTTTGTGCTCTGAGTTCACATTTTCCACATGTGTGGTCCGTTGGCCCAAGGGATCTATCCCAGAATCCCAGACACACGTGTGCAAGCAGAAGCAGTAGTGCAATGCAGAGTAGATAAACAGTGATTTTGCTGGCCACTGGGCACACTTTACATCTAAACAAAGCCAAGCTGGGTATTTTAAAAGAATATTTGTCAAGAAAAACTATTGCAGGTTTAATTACATTTTTTAGAGAAAACTCACCTTTATTAGAAGTTATTTTTGCTAAATCTTTCAGCATTTTTGTTCAATGGATGGTCTCATTGCAGCTGGTTCATTGCATTGTTTAAACACTTCGCATAGCATTGAGATTTATCTGAAGTGTCTAAAAGGTTATGTTTGAGTCATAAAATTCATTAAAACTAGTGTCAAGCTCCTTAACTGCCATAGACAGAAACATTCCAGCCCAGCAGTGCAAGTGTGCCTCACTTTCACAAGGGGGATGCAGAAGAAACTCCCGGGATGTGTGTCATGTTGACGGACAGGGGGATAAACAGAAGGATTGTCCCTGACCTCCCAACACTAGTCTGGAGGAAGACGAATAGCCCCCGAATGGGCCCTGAGCAGATAAAACACACCCTACCGTCTTCAACACCAGGTGTGACAGCCATCAGGGGTGGCCTATCAGCAGGAGGGACAGGGCAGGGGAGGTAAGGGTGAGGGGGCACATTAGGAACATATCAGCAATTACTCTCTGGGTTTATTTTTCTTCCTGCTTTAACACCTGGACACCAAGTTACATTCATCCCGGGTGTTGATTGTATCTTAAAGTCTAAATGAGAACACTTAGTGGGTCATTTGTCGATTATCTGATAATACACTGAAACATGGTAATTATTTGGTATAATGACTACATAACGGACGTATGAATTGTTTATTTATCACAGCAAAGTTTTTCGTCAGTAAATTTCATAGGTTTTAGTGTCTCTCTGAGAAGTTATATTCCATCTTTGCTCTTAAAATATCCCAAATTGCAAATCAACTTCTTTATGTAATGGAATTCACAGGGTCGAGGACATGTTTACCTCTTTTTCCAGGCCCATTAGGCACCAAGCGGCTATATCATATCTGACACGCACACGCACACGTAAAATGGCCTCAATCTGTTTAAGCCATGATCTCTGTGTGAATGGGCCCCAGATTCTCAGACAGGTCTCTGCAAGCAGAGATGTGAAGAGGGATGATAGTCATTTATATGTCCTAAACATTAAAACTATAAATGTGTTACAGGCGCAGACATCCCACACCCGAGACAAATTGGCTCTGCTGTTGTTTAAGCAGACTAAAGCTTTTACAATCATTTGCATTATAGCTTTGCAGGAAAAGTAACTTGGAGACTTTATTTTTGTCTATACAATGGCTTTTTTTTTTCTCTTTCTAGAGACCACATATGATCATTCTTTCAAAATAGTTTTGTGGTTTGTTGAGTGTAAAAGTAAATGACCAAAATAGATGCAAAAAAAATAGTGGTTGTATGCAAAAAGAGCCATAAGTAAAAAAATAAATAAATAAAAAGAAGCCCAGACCTCCAGTTTCCTGAGTGAGTATTTGCTGATGAACGGGAAGGCCAGACCGCACTGCGGCTATCAGAAATCAGGTCCCCCAAGCCACCTCTGCCCTCGCGATACCCTCTTCGACCCCCAACACCCCCCTTTATCCTCCCGGCTCGGGCCCCAAGGCCGCTGTGGGTTGACCTTGTTCAGCCATGACCAGAAAACACGGTGATATCTTACTCATCTAATCCCCCTTTCAGTCATCATGCAATGAGGTATGCCTCTCAACCCTTGACCTCACAGGCCAGAACAACCCACCCTCTAGCAACACCATTTGTCAGCCCTTACCAAATCGACATTTATTGAGGAGAAAGACTCCGACCACATCCACCAGTTTCAGAGTCACTGTCAATGCCAAGGATGATATCAGAGATTAAAATACAAGAGCGGAACTTGCAGCAAAAGCATTACTTCTGCGTAGCCCAGAATTTCTACAAAAAACTGTCTGCAAAAACAAACATTTCAACACAAAGTATCTAATTACTGATGAACCTTCCTTCAGCATCACAGTAATTGACTCTAATTTTAATGAATATGCTCAAATGTGTTCTTTTTTTATTTAGATTTTTCCTTGAAAAGTTGATGTTCAGTCAAGCAACTTTTTAAATCTGTTTCATTGTATATTGTACTAATTCATTTGAACAGGTAGGAAGCAGAACAACATCCTTACATTTTGTGAAACTGTCACAAAAGGAGCATTTAAAAACAAATACTATAGTTCAATAAATGGCACACAAAAGTTATATTGACAATAACAGCACAAAGAGATAATAAAAAATGTATCCAACATATAATGTAATTTAAACATTCTCTTCAGCTTCTAGATCAATAAAAGTTACACCTTTTTAGGTTTCATTATTAACAAAACTACTTAATTGGCTTAAATTTAAAAAAAGATCCTCATGTAAAAGATGCACATCTCAGTCTGACGAGACAAAATATTGAACACAAAACTTGTGCCAACACAAAAGAAACCTTCAAATCTACTTAATTTCCACTTCATGTCATTTTTAAAATTGAACCAAACAGGAAATTGTCTGTTTTAAGTAACTGGACAAACTCAGACAATTGATGTTATTAAAACAAGTCCAGCTACCTTCTCAATACATTTATTCATTCATATCAGCTCTATCCCAAACTATTGAACAATCACTCAAACCTCTTATATAATATTTATCTTAGATTTATTTTTTCTATGTGGTAACATCTGTCTGTTTAGAGGCTTTGAACACATCCTCCAATGGAAAAACATTTACTGTACATCAAGTCTCTCCCCACCTCCGATTCTGCAATTTTATTATGAAATAGGATCTTTCCGAGAGTGAGAGTGAGTGACATGAGCAGGACAGAAGGCGTGTTCTCTTGTTATTTAAAAATTGCAAGACACGTTGGGACCTTTTTTGCCATTTGTGTGTATGAGCACGTGTTTATGTGGAGAGTCTAAAACTGTTCACAGGGTCCAGGGCTCTCTTGTTCCAGCACATCTGGGCTTTATATCAGGCCTTTAATTAATCCTGAGTGAAGGCCAGGCTGTGACAGGCTGACTGGGCAGGCTCCAGTCTAGGACAGGACCTGATTTATTACAAGTGAGATCCGACCAGCATTGATTTATTTCAGACTGTGGCAAGGGGAGAGTCAAGTGGGTGTGTTTAAAGGGACTGGGGGAGTGGACACTGAAAAGGCTCGGAGGAAAGAGATGTTATGTTTGACGGAGGATGAGAAAGGTGAGCAATATGATTGGCCAAGAGACAGGGGAGGTGGAAGTGTCAAAATAAATTGATTTGAAATTTGCCTTCAGCAAAGCAGACATTGCAAAAGGAAAAAGTTTTTTTCAGTGCTGGTAAGCAATTGAGGGAGAATGATGAATGTGATGTGAGCAGGAAGGAAGGATTATAAAAGTTGAGAATGTCTCTCCATCAGGTGGGTTATGTTCCTTCCCAGGTTTGTGTTGTCAGTCAGAGTGTCTCCTTTTGCCTCATCTCTCTGCATTCAGGGACCATAAATCCTCCTCTGCTCATTCAACTTGGTCACCACACTCATCTGAACTCAGCAAAACACTGGGAAGCACAACCCTCCTCCCAACTTCCTGCATAGCTTTTTTATTGGACAGTAAGAGGTATTACTAGCTACTGTGTAGTAAGTGATGTCTGTTTTAACAAGTACATGTTTTAATTAAACAAATCAATAGATAATACAACTTTTAAAAAATGTCACTGAGCTAAAGCCTCTTAGAATCAGCATAAAACATAAAAACTGACTTTAAAAAAAGAGTATCAATAAATCTTATACCTATTTGTGCTCATACTGAGGTATTTCTGAATGTAAATTACAGTGAGCCCATTCCAAAGTCAGTGCTGTTTTTTACTGTCAATGATAGACAATTATGTCATTTTACGTTTTATGTGATTAAATTGGATGGATTTCATTTATTTCAAATCAGCTGCTGGTGTGTGAACTGCTAGATTTAGACCAGTGCTTAAAAGTTCTGTCTTCTAAGGCTGGAAGGGACCGTAATTGGCCGAGCTTTGGAAGTGCTGGCAGCTGGGAGTGCTCGCCGGCTGCGAGGGAGGCTGGCTGCAAGCAGACGGACGCCACTCGGCAGACCTGATCTGGAGAGAGAAAGGAGATCAAGGCTGGTTCAGTTTGGAGGATGTTGCAAAGGTATTGCTCTGAAAAAGGTCACTGACATGCATGGGAATACCTCTTTCAGTCAAAGCAATCTGTCGGACATAGCAACCGTAACTATTAGGGGGAAGGCTCGGCAAAAGGTCAATTGAACTGAAATATAGAATTCAAAGTAACAGCTGAAAACTATTTCAATCCATTAAAGATAATTTGAGTAAAAAAAATAGTAAAGTTGAAGACCACAATCGAACTGATCTAAAAAAAATCTACATAAAATATGCATTTTTACACAATCAAAGAGAAGCTGACCTTTTTTTAATAAAGAGTTGATTTTGAAGATTAATGGCTGATGGCTTTTGGTGACCACTAGTGATATTGTACTTTAATGCACGTTAGCATCAGTTTCACATTTCGTTGTCAAATCTTTCTGTCCTAATGCTTCTGCTGAAGCCAAAAAATATTCCATTTTGTGAGCACACATCTCATTTTCCCTTCATTACATAGTATAAGAACTGACCCTTTAAACACAATTATCATCTGTAGGTACCGTCTGCTAGTTGACAGTGGGTGAAACACATGGCCTATACAATCATTTAAAGGAACACTTGCACAGTTTTACTTTTACTTTTAAAACTGTTGAAGATCTTTTATCCAAAGCAGATGGTTAATAACGGTTGTGGTTATCATGAATCAGTACAGGACTTACCGCAGGGAAGCAGTCAAGATGGCTAGATAGTCTTTCAATGCTAAAAAACATGATACCAAGAAACCAGGACCACTTCAGAGAGCAACAAGTCCTCCAATCCATCAATCCCATTGTTAGTACCCACAGGAACAGCTTGTAAAACACTGTAAGTACAGGCAGTATGAAGTATTGTACACAGCAGAACAAACATCACCTTTAAAGATAGTTGATATATGACCATTTTGGAATCTAATAAAACTTTGTATTTTTGTGGTATTATTATCTGTACTACATTGTAACATTTCAGGTCAAATATGACACTGAAATGCTGTATTTTTTTTATACATAAACAACAATTGTTTTAATGGGATACTTTACGTTATCTTGAAAAGTTCCCATGCTACTTTATCTCTGAATGTCACCTGGCCAGAGGCTAGTTTGAAAATTTAAGTAAGCATTCCTGAGAAACAGGAAAAACCCCTCACTGAAGATAACAAATTGATTAGAGCCAGCATCTCTTAGTTTCTGAAAACTACCACAATGAGGTGGTCACCAGAGAAGGAGAAAGCCTTCAAGCACACAATCTAAGGTAAGATGTAAGTAGAAGAATAATTACAACTCAGTGGCCATAACATTTTTGATCTGGTTGCCAACAGATTTCATGTTATCCTGAATCTTCCCACCAACACTTCAGTCACCAGAGGGGAAACTTAGCAGCACAGTTTAAACTCTGGCCATGACTGGAATGAGCCTGGGCTGTTTGTGAGGTCGAGATGGGGGCGTCTGTGTACTTCAGACTCATATCTCCCTCCCTATCCCCTTTCCTCATTTAGGGCCAGAGACAGCCACTTTCAGTGCACCCATGGGGAATGGGGAATTTACCCTGTCACCCCCTTGGAACATATTTTAAAGCATGACTTCTTTTCATAGTCATATAATCTCTAATACTGCATGGAATGTGGCTTTTTTATAAATAGAAGGATAAGTTTTTTTTTTGCGGTTGATCTTTGTTTAGATTATTACAGTTTGTGGCATCAAAATACTGTAAATGAGATTGGCAACTTAAGTTGTTTGGAAGTATCTTAAGGAAACCATTTTAAAGATTATTTATCTGTGGGAGTCCAAACAATGTGAGAGTGCTTGAAATCTCAAACCATCATTCAATAGTCTTGTAATAGCATAACTGATTTTCTACAAAATACTTTCAAACTACACTGTATTGTCAAAGTTATGGGGATGCTCCTACAAAACACTGAATTCAGGTTTTCAACTCAATCCTATGGCCACAGGTGCATACAATGAAGCCCCTAAACATGCAGACTGCTTCTGAAAGTGACTAAAACAACAACGTGCACAGTAAAGTCGAAGAGGATTCAGTGGATCAGTGGATTGGCTTGGCCACTTAATTTTAGCTAAATAAACAATAATTGTTCAGCATACCAAAACATTTTGGACAATTTCCGTTTAAGTTGCTCACAACTTTGTGGGAACAGTTTGGGGATGGCCCTTACTGTTCAGACTTGGCTGCACAACCGTGCACAAGGCAATGTCCATACAGACACGGATGAGTGAGTTTGGTGAGGAGGAATTTGACTGGCTTGCACAGAGTCCCATCATCAACCCAACAGGATACCTTTGGGATAGGTTAGAACAGAGACTGTGAGCCAGGCCTTGTCGCCTGACCTCTCAAATGCTCTTCTGGACAAAAGGTCAAAAATGCTCAAACACTTTCCTAAACTGTATTGTGTTTTTAACCTTCTATGTTGGTAGAAAAAACTTTGCTAACTAATCGAGTTTTACTAGTACTTGATTTTTCAGCCAAAACATTCAATGGTGTGTAAAAAGATGTTAAGTGATACTAGTATTTATTTTGTTGTGAAAGTAATGACTGAAATAATAACTTGTGCTGTTCTAAATTATTACAAATATTAGCTTCTCCTGCATATACTAGCTTTAAAGAATAAAGTCAATCAAGCATTGCTTCAAAGCTTTCAGCTACAAATGTTGTTCATGCAAGAGCTCAAACTGCAAAACAAAGCAAATTTTGTATACAGAGTCAATATGTACTTTAATGCACCTATTCTGATAAGTGAGTTTTGCTTTTAGGAAACAAGATGACAATCAGAGGGGGCAGTTTTAAACCAAACTATCCAAAAGAAGACATTATACATCTTAATTAAAGTGTTGTATTGTCATTACTTCACAGGAAGTGAAGGGCTGCCTGGAGCTGAAGTCCCCATGTGAAGACTGAACAATATTACTGTGAAACTCAACAGTAATTTTGCACAATAAAGTGTTGAGAACATGATATTGATGCTTTAAAAATCTTGTTAGCTTTAGGATTGAAGAGCACAAAGAAACATATAAAACAGCAGAAATTTTATGCATATTGTAAAGTGTGTTTAGATATTTGTGTTGCTAGGTTACTAGGTTAACAGTTATCGTTTGCCACCATGAGAAAAGTTCCTCCAATTATTAGTGATATTCTACCTGTGTCTGCACTTTTGATTTGTAGTGTACAATAACTGAACGTTTATTCACAAACCTGAAGCTGTAGATGCAACAAAACAGACACCATCTAGTGGCTGGTTAAATCTGGTTAGCTGTGAATTTATTATTTCCTGATTAAAAAGTAGGAATACAACTCAGATCATTTTTCCAGGTGCTGACATGTGTTATTTCTTAATTCAAACTATACATTTTTGTAAATACTATTTAATACATTTGTTACTTTGTTGCTTTACGTTGAAATAAACATGTTTCTTTTATGTTTAGTGATAATTAGTTAGTT
This sequence comes from Pachypanchax playfairii, assembly GCA_006937955.1. Taxonomy (NCBI): domain Eukaryota; kingdom Metazoa; phylum Chordata; class Actinopteri; order Cyprinodontiformes; family Aplocheilidae; genus Pachypanchax; species Pachypanchax playfairii. The sequence continues at coordinate 4,379,369 of SSNP01000021.1, forward strand.
GATGTTTAAAAAGAAAACCATGATTGTGTGAAGATGGACTTTTTGGTCCCACATCTGGCTCCACAATATAACACTGGATAGTTAGTGCCTGTAAATATAATATTGTTTCTTCGCTTTTTAACAATATACAAAGGTGAAGGTGCTTGGTCTGTTTTTTATAGATGCATATGAGCTCACTCTCAAATCAAAAAAATATTTCTGATCTTTCATTTCAATGTCAATATATTTTATTGTTGCTGATATTGAACTGTTTTTCAGTCAAATTCCTATTTTCATCCCTACATTAGGTAAATGCAAATATTGTTTCATCTCATAACAAGCCTTTTACACAATTAGTGGAGGATTTTTTTTTAATTTCAGGAAAGAACCACCCTCTCTACTTTTTGGAAAAATGTGCATGTGCTACACTCACAGCTATCCACGTGCACGCTCTGTTTACAAGTTGCTGTCCATATCACAGAACAGCTCACCTTTCTCTTCTCATACACTTCAACAACATTGTTTCTCTTGCGACTCTCAGAAATATTAAAATGATCTGATGAGAACTGTGAGGTAGAATGAATGGATTGAGGCGTTGCGCGCTGTCACAGGAGTGGCAGACTAATCAAGCTGATTAGTCTTCATCCCTACTCATCACATGGGCTCTGATAAATGGGGTGAGGTCCTCCCGGTACTTCACTCAGTCGTTGTTCCCATGTCCCTGACAAAGAGCTCCAGAACACCTCGCATCAGTGCCTTCTGTCCACACCAGGTTATGATCATCACCCCCGCCATTCTGATCCTACTCACCCTGACGCTCCGGGTCTGTTTCGCACACACAACCCTGCCTGCCGTGTGTCACACGCCACATGTAAACACCTGAGAATGTGCATGTGCAGAAAGTGCATGTGCAGAAAGTGAGAAAGTGCGTCTTAATTAACACTCTGAACAGGAACCTCCCAGTCACTCCTGGGCAGACTTCAAAATAAAAGCATTAATAGAAAAGTCTCTCACTCTCTTAGAAACGTGCACAACATTTCACCAGAATGATCGACAGGTTGGTGGATCAATAGTCTAGATGATCCACCCCGAAGAAAAAGATCCACGGCCATACCTTTAAGTCGTTTTAGTTTCTTACTCTGAAAGGCTATCTTATTGAGGATTTTACTTGTTAAAGGAGAATAATTTATTTATCTAGTTTGCCTTTCATTCCTGTAGTGATTAGCCAAATCCTAGAATCTGGTGTTTGTTAGGTAACAGTCTAAACATGGTCCGTTCCCTACAATTTTACTAAGATCATGTTTCTTTTCAGGTCATTTTTACATGCTTAAAAAATCGTGTAAATCACATTTTAAAAAGCATGTACAACTCATTACACCACTGAAAGTCCAATTCAGCAAAGTGCACTGGAGAATGTTCAAACCTCATTTGTGGTGTAAACATGTCTTTACTTATCCAGATGAACTCGGTGGATCAGGTTACTCCTTCTACTTCTGACATCCCTCAGCAGTGAAGTTAAGGAAACCAACGCCAGTATCCCAAAGCAACTAGTGGCTCTACAATATTTTCTCCTAATTAGACGTGTTTTAAGTCATTACAGTCTGTTTCATTCGGTGCTCGTGTTACAGCGGTTTGGCATTTTCTTGTGTATTTACAGTGTACTGGATTTGGCCCTCATGCTCAAGTCCAAGGCCACAAGCAGCGAGACCTGTCCATCAGGGGCAATTATTAGGGGGAGACCACCAGAGAACCAGGGCCATTTGGTGGGCTTAATAACAACGAAACTGGGAGAACTGAGGGACAGGAAGTGCCGTGAGACAGGCCAGTGCTGAGAAAAGCACTTTTCAGAGAAAGAGGCCTCCTTGGAAAAAAACAACGGCAAGCACTTTTTTAGCCCAAATCTCCCATGGACTGGTTCCAGATGAAAAGATATCATGTTGTGTTTGTTAAAACCTTGACATTTTGTTCTAAACAATAGTCAAAATCTCAAAAATACATTGATGTTTTTTGAAACCAGCTACAATTATTCCAGCATCTTTACAACTTTATGGACGTGTTTAGTGATGCTTTGGAAAATAAAGCCATTTGACAGTAAATTTGAGACCCCACGTGTTTAACTGGTCATAAACATGGGGGGCTTTTGTTTTACAGCCCTGAATTTACTGGGGAACAGCTTAAATGCAGCTCAGGTTATACATACGACTCAGTCACTGTTGCACTTGCTTCTTGTTCTGAGTGTAACCTGATTAAAAATAACTTTTGGAATAGAAAACCAGGGTAAATTTTAATTACTTAAACAGACTTAACATCTCCATTTTAAAGTTTTAAACAATTTTGAACCAGAAAACAACAAACTAATGAGGTGTAAACGATGAAAAATATGTTAACTCCATATCTGGTTAAATGATTTTATGGTGAAATATTTTATTCCAGTCCTTTTCAGTCATTTTGAGCTCTGTAATTTCATATAGACCAACAAGCAGCAAAACTATACCCTTTTTCTAATTTGCCTCTGAACAATTAAAAGTTTAGGAGTTCTCCCTGTCATGTTTTCTACAAATAACATCTCAACACTCTCTACAATTATTTCAAAAAATAAATTAATAAAAAGTATTTTAAAAAAATCTGAATAATTAAATTTGTTTTTTGTTTAGTTTTTTCAGGTGATTCTTAAAATGCTTTGGGTTGTTTTTATATACCTCAGTGCTGAAAAAAAAAAACTTTACTTGATCACATGATGCATGGCCAGATGACGAAGTCAGTTAATAGCCAGACCAAAGACCACCACTCTGGGTTTACAATAAAAGCTTATGAAGATGAGATGCTCTAACTAAGAAGTTTTATTCAACTTGCAGGTTCATTCTTTTTTTTAATAAAGAGTAGTGAAATGGGACAAACCAATGACTTCACTGAATTAGTTGTTCACATGTAACTTCAGGAAAATTTGTTTAATGACTAAAAAAAATACAAAAAACATTAAAAAGCATTGATTACCTCATGATCCGAATGATTTTATTTCCTGTGATGTAAGTCATCTATTTGTCTTAACATTTTTCTTTTTGTTTCCTGAATAACATTATCTGAACAAAAGTGGGTGTTTTGGGCCCAGCTGAATTCTGGGAATTTTGAGGTCATTGTCTAAGTTCTGAACTCCCTCTTGGCAGAACTTCATAAGAGGACTCATGCAGCTCAAATATTTTGGCCTCAAATGATGTAGAAAAACATATTCCCACTGGGTGGTTATAATTTGGCTGGTGGAAGTGTGCGCACTTGTGCAAGATGTGGATCTGTGTGCGTTCATGTGTGTGTTTATGAATTGTTCGGTGTAAGACTTTATTTATATATAACTTGTAATGTCTAAGACAGCTTCAGATCCTGCCGAATTCAAATACTCGTCCAAAGAATTAACCTTGTGCACTGTGATTATTTTCATTATGAAATGAGCCAAAACTATGTATTTTTCTGCACATGAAAATAAAAATATTTCAGATGGAGAGAAATCACAGACAAAGATTAAAAAGCAAATTGCAAGCACAGAGTCCAGAAGCCTCATTGTGAACACACATCAGTCTGTATGATCTTCTTCCAAAGATGCAACACATTTTTGTAAAGTTTAACAATTTTCATCAGCGTTTCAGCTTATGGCCAAAGTAAATTTAATTTAACATAGTTTATCAACAGAAAATGCCCAAAATATAAACAAAAGGCTTTGTGAGGAGTTAATGGGGTGGTTAGTAAATCAGAAGCTTTGTTGCTGAGGGTCTCTGAGACCACCCGTGTTTTTAAGCTCCTAAACCCAATAGACAGAAAAAACAACCTACAAAATGACTGAGCTGATAATATAAACTACATCTTAGGGCTGGATTCATTAAAGGTGGTAAAGAGGATTTTGTAGCAAATTTAGATGTCAAATTTACGTTAAAATCATTCTATCGATTTGTAGCGGTCTTGTACTTATAGTTTACAAAAGAAAAAGTTATAATAGGCATAAATAATAAACCTGGTGGGGCTTGAAATAAAGTGGCCAATAGATAACAAACCTGTTTCGTTATTTATTGGCTACTAGGTTGTCAATCACACTTGTACTGCTAAGAGTAACAATAAACAGCCCTTTACCATTGATGAGTCCCACATGTTTGAAGAAACAAAGTTGTAGTAGTTCCAGAAAAAACTCCAGCGATGTCGATAGTAAACAAACAGGGGGAGACTCCTATGCAGATTTCTAATGGAGGTGTTTTTTATGTGTGGGGATAGTAGGACACACAGAGGTGATTCACTTCATTTGGATATTAAGACTGATATTGCATTTGCTCAATGCACACAGTTTCTTTCTCAAAAGGATGTTGTTAAAATATACAGATAAAAAAAATCTTGAAAATTCCCAACTAAATGTTTGTTTTAAACATCTCAAGTTGACATTTAATGTGCCAGCCTCCTACTGACCGCCACCCATTGGTAAAACTGGTAAACAAGTCTTGTGTAAAAACTGAGAGAGATGAGGTCATTTCCCTCTCAAGTGGCTGATGATGTCTGACAACTGCGTGGCACTGTACCTCCACTGCATTTCTGGAGACAATGATGTCATAGCTATTACCTCAGTCCCAACATACTAAGTGTTTCAAAGTACCACTCAGTCCACACGCAGGTGAACTTTAGCATCAGTGGTCCTTAACTGGGCTGTAATAATACCTTGTTTTATATGTACTTTCCCTTCAGACTTGTATTACTCAGATTGAGACAATTATGTCCTTAAAATGAATGTGCTGCATTCAGACTCTTAATTAAGCTGTCAAACACCTTTTTATTTTTTGTGAATGTTTTATGTTCCATCACCGCAGCTAATTGAATATAATAAGTATTACTAGATGTTTTGAGGTGGAAATTAAAATGTTCAAACAAATGTGTAATAATTAACAAAAAATTACTTAGAAAATGTCTGCTGAATGTTTACAACACCAAAATATGACGTGATGTGAATGTTGGAGCTTTGATTCCTTGACGAAAACTACTCAGTGTTCTGATCTACTCCTTTTTTAATATTTCATTTTTCAACCTCTTTAAAGATTTCTTTTTTTGCCTTGATTTGTTTTTTCAGGCTTTACTATGAAACATAGTTTCACTTCCTGTTTTGCAGCCCTTGTTCTGTTACTCCTATTTCTTGTTAACGTCCACTGTGGACCTGGTTTTCTATGTAATGGTTGTCTGTACATATAAATTCAATCAGTAGTTGTATATGTAAACCGTATTTGACAATTAGATCTGTCAGTGTGTACATATAAAATCTGATTTCTGCTTGTTTTCACAGAGACGTGTTAATAGAAGTAGCTAAACATGTGTAAAAGTAACAGCTCGGTACCAGACTGTATGAGTAAAAAATGCTAAAGCGAGACGTAAGTTTTCCTGAGCTGTAATTATTCTTGAAAGACTGAAGAAAAAGAAGACATGCACAGACGTGACTCCTTTCATAATCCTTCACACAGTTATCAGGCTGGCCTGTTATGTTGGCTTGACTGTTATTGCCATTATTTACAATGGCTCCACTCTGCTTGGAGGGTGCAAAGTGGCTCTAATAAATGGTTTAGGGTTTCTTCGTCTCCCTACTGCAGGACAATAAATGGTAAAGCTCAGCTACTCCTAATGCCACAGCTAGAGAAAGTGTTGTAGTGTTATCAAGCACCCCAGTGAAACAGGATATCTTCTTTATGATGAGCCACACTGAAAAGTTTTACATGTATGAAGATGTAAACATGATGAGAGAGAGGATCCAGGCGCTGTGAGTGATCTGTCCCCAGTTCCCTCCTCCCACTTCAAACTGAGAGACACCTCAGCAGGGAGGCTGTTATTCTCATGGTTCATCAGCAGATTCTTATCATGCCTGTTCATTCAATCTTAACTCCAGCTCAGTGTAACAAATGTCCCTCCAAAAGAAAAAAAAAACTCCCTAAAATGCTCCAGTTGTCACCAGTAATCTTACCCCAAGTCAGATTTATTTAGTGAGATTTGATGCAAATGAAGTGACAGTGTGAATGTCTCCAGGTTGTAAATTGGAGACTGTTTACTCACTTTTGTTTTTGATAATCTACAAAACCAATAGACATTTTGTTTCAGTCTTTTCAAATGTATTTTTAGCAAACTATTTTTCATCTTTAGGTCTGTGATTCGGCATTGGCCTGCATGAAGCAGTATAACTGAGAGGTTGATAGGGAGGTGCTGTAACATGTGGGAGGACAGACTCAGTTTAAATGAGCAAGAAGTCCAGCCATCCTCCCTGCTGTCTTCAGTCAAAATGGCTCTGAATTCATCATGTCGCTGGTCAGTGGACATGTTCACAAACAAAACCTTGGAGAAGAAATAAGAGCGCAAAGATAAACTCAAACTGCATTAAAAATTGTAAGTTTTGCGTTTCTCTTCCACAAGCTCATCTAAAATGGTCTGAGGACAAGTGAAAGAATGGATTTAGTGTAGATTGAAGAGGAGAGAGACCATCCAGCTTGTTGCCTGCTGACAGTTTAAAACCCAGCCTGCCTGCAGTGCAGAACTTTCATCGTTTAATGAACAAACTGTTCTCAAAGATTCAGGATTGAGCAGCTAGAATCCTGCATCAGCTACGAATGAGACGACACTCCTCTCCTAAAACTCCAGCAGCTGATTTCCTCACTTCCCAGATGTTTACAACAGATGTTAAGAGAAGAAATGCTACACAATGGTCCGCATCACCCCTCAAAATGAGCTAATGTTTCTTGTGACCTCATAAAACAGCTCAGTTTTAACATCTGAAGTAAAATATAGATTTATTAAATGTGCAAATCATTGCTTTCTCCTTTTATTAAGATTCTACACAGCATCCCAATTTATTTTGAACTGGGACTGGTTACGTTTAAGAGATTCCATGTACTGTGAAACATACTGTAAATATCATTGTAATTTTCTATTTAGCTCTGGCCCAATCGCTCCTGCTATTTCTGATTATATTATAACTCACTTGTCCAGCCCGAATCTCTCCATTCTCGTGAGCATGTTTGGTTTTGACTGATAAAGGATGAGGTGAGATGGTTACACCAAGGAGGGGAGCTTAAACTGCTCTGTGTAATAAGCCGAGCTTTAAAACGGTGTCAGAAAAATGTTGCCTCCTCGTTCTTCTTCTTCTTCTCTCCCCTCCCTTTATTCTTTATGGCTCTGTAACTCCATTTGTTACTCATTTGATGGGCTGGGGGAGCCATCAGGGCCCTGGAGTACAAGATATTATTCTACATCCACCCCCCCCCCTTAGTCCTCCCAGAATAACAGCCTCCTGCCTACTGTTTAAAGTCTCTCACCAGAGGCAGCAAGGGGGGAGGAGAGCAGGAGGGCAGCGGGGAGAGGAGCAGAGAGGCTGAAAGATGTCTCCATAGCTCTCCTCTGAGGAGATCAAAGTGGACCATTCCTTCAACCCCACGGCACCATAATGGTTTTGTGGAGTCAGAGTGAGAGCTCTCGCTGCTCAAGACGTTGTAACATGGATGATTAGTGACAGTGTAATACTTTGAACATAGCTTTTACAAAGGGAGAACCCAGCTGAGCGTAAAGCTTTAAACTTTTTTGGGGAGTTGTGGGGGGTTGGGATGATGTGGAGTGTTTTTTGAGGGGGGGGGGGGTCCTCAGCCACCAGAGAGCATTAAGGACTGAGATGTAAAAATATATCACGTTAATTTTTGCCCTCTTTATGTGCGTCATGGGAATAAAGGACAACAAATAGAGTGTGGGAGGCAGCGTGCATGCCTGTCATATTTCCCCTGTTAGAAAAGGAAAGTCTGGAACATGTTTTTCAATGTCTTGCTGACACATTTGTTCGGGAAAGTGTAGGATTTTTTTGGTTTTCACACATAACCAACTCCAATAGGCATTTAATAATCATAAGTATTTACTGGAGGGATTTTTCCTCCATCGCTGATCAGTGTAGGAGTTTTTGTTCTGTTTGAGATGGCCTTTAACATTTATTTTGTACATCCAACACTGAAAATGGATATGAAAAATTATTAAACTTTTTTTCTATATTTAAAATCCTCATTTTACTGTATTGACAGTAGAGAGGACCTTTTAAAAATCAATACAACTCTAGTAAAATTTGATCTGTTTATAAGAATCAGCTTGTTAAATATGACTACAGATTTATTGTGATATTTCCCCAAAATAAATTTTGTCAGTACAAAATGTACCACAAAAAAATCTATGTAAGTTGTAGGAATCAATTCTAAACATTTAAATAGCGAAATAAACCACTTATGTGTGACTTAATTGGATTTCACTCATAAAAAAATCCTACCTCTTGGACTAAGAGACTATCAGCCCTTCAATATCTTCCAAACATAGACTTATTTCCTTCTGGAAGAAAACACATCCATATGGAGGCTGAAGGTTTTCCAGAAAATACCAGTTTATGAAATAAAAAAGACAGAATGGAAAAACTGAGACATGAAAAAATGAAACTGTAACATTTTAAAATGGGGAAAAAGGAGCATTCTTTATAAAAGTAGTAGTTTATTACCGTCTCAAAACTAAAAGAAGATGATGTAAAAGAGGAAAGTTCACCCATGTGACAATCCAACTTTTCCTGTTTTGTAAGTTAGAGCAGATTCCTAAGTTCTGACTAATGCAAGATGCTTTTTTTAATGATTACCCACTGAAAGCCTTATATAGCAAAAACAAAGAACTCCTAAATTTAAAGTCTGTCTTTTAACAATACATTTTTTTTTATTTTATTACAAACACAGTTAATTTAGATAATGAACTCATTATTTTATCTTTCAACACTAAAATTGAATTGAAATATAATATCCATACCACGTCAGATGAATTTATTCTTTCAGGTTTGCCGTGGAATTGGCTGTTTGTCTTTATCCTCCCGGCACCATGTGTACATGTTTTACTCAACAGAGTGCTTACTTTCCTCACATGATTACTCTCACAGAGCCATTAGAGTTCAAAGAAAATAACAATGCAAGAAAAAAGTGCATATTTTACTTTTTATGGCATAGAAAGGAATTATTCATGACAGAGTCTCAGGATGTCACAAACCTTTACCTTTGTTTTGTCTCACAGCAGATTTAAAGTTCATACTAAAATCAGGAAATCAGTAAATAAATAAAATGTTGCCTTTACTCTAATTCTTAGAGGCCATTTCATACAAATTTCAGGACTTTGTGGTTAAGTATTAACCTGTAATATGAAACATTTTATATCTAAAAGAAAATGTTAGGAAACACTGATTAACAGACCTTTCAATCTGTCTGCATCAAAATTTGACTGGTTCCGGCTGGTTGCATCAGGCCTCGGGCAGCAGCTTATTCATATTCATTATTCAAATTTGCTGGAATCAGATTGGCGAACAAACTAGCCTATGAGAGCAAGGTATACTGTTTCCTGCCCCGCTGTGCATGGCAACAGCAGGCGTTCTCTCTTCCTGTTTGCTACGTCTTATGCTACAGCTTTTAGCCAGCCGCATGCTAGGTGTGGTTTCAACTGCGGGAGCTGCTGAATACTAACGAACAAAAAAGTTGTGACGAAACAGATACAGGCTGTTCAGACTCAGGGGTTATCGTCACCTGCGTAGTTTGAGAGATAAAAACTGAAAGAGAAGTTGTTGACCTGATTTCACACCCACTATGAAGGTAAGAACACCTGTGGAGCTAAAATATTCAACAGAAACCTCTGAATAACCATTTTTAATGGAAGGGCCTCTTTAAGATGTTAGTCATTTTAATAATAAAAAAGGTGAATGGGAAAAAGAATGACTAATTTCCCAAATGACAATGTTTATTAGATGTCTTTGAGAAATGCATTTTAATATTTAGAGTTATTTAAAAAAGTGATTAAAGAACAGATTGATGGATAACAATATTTATAAGACATCTTGTAAAAAGTATTTTCTTAATTTTCTCAGTGATGAAGGAAAATACTCAAGGGAAGGATATTGAATCTGTAAAATAACATGCATGTGTCTTCTCTGCAAACTGATACACCCACTGCAGGACTTAAGATCCAGACTATGTAATCCACTTATCTTAAGTGGGCTTCACCTGCCTCACCTGCCAACATTTTAAGAAGAACAAGAAGGTTGAAAGGAAACATTCACCCTGCTTTAGGTAGCCATGACAGAATAAACCCTCTAATATCACTTGTTGACTCACTGCACAGGTGGAGGTGTTTTGATGGTAGCTAAGTACAACACCGGATGTTGTGGTATCATCTCCCAACATGACGTACTCGTACGAGATGCTGTGTGAGCGTGTGCATTTAAAAACATCCGCAGCTACTCAAGAGAGTTTCTCCCCTTCTGAAGCCCACACTTTTAGTTTAGTCTATAAATATTCCAAATATTCCGCTCAGAAATAAACAAGTTTAAAATAAAACAAAAAAAAAAAAAAAAACGAGTCTTTTATGGCCCAGAATAGACTAGTCTCTTTCAGCGTGTCTTTCATGTCAGAGGAAGTGCAAAACAATCTTATTGTTACATTGTTACATTTCCTTTTCTCGCTGTGAAAGCCTCATATTGATCTTTATGAGGTCACAGACAGTGTTTTGGGCTCCCCATAGGTTTTGTTAACACTGCATTTAAAAATAAGCACAGATTGTCCAACATGTATTTTTTTTTATAAAACAGCCATGTTCAAAGACAAACATATATATATATACGTATATAAAACACAGGAGCAATGTAAAAGACAATAAAAGTACTGTAGAATAACTTGTTGTTCTGTTAACAAATATAAAACTGAAATATCTTGTTTTATTCTATCTGATCTGTAAGCAGAGACAGAGAGCTGTAGCACTGTTAAAATAATTTAACCTACATCTAAACAAAAAGTTCATAAATAAAGCAAAGGTTTATTTATTTTACTATAAAGGTGTAGTAATTCAATTGCAGGGAGCTCAGCAATGTTCAAAGCATGGGCTGGAAAGTAAGAAGCCGGTTGGGAACCTGGGAAAAATGCTGCGCAGGAATTTTTTTCTAGATGAATTCTTGAGAGGCAAAGGAGAGCAGGGAGGTGATTGTTGACATCTTAATTCACACAGAAATCAGGTTTAATTGTGATCCTGGATTAATATTGGCACTTTAACATCAAGTTCAGCAATGCTGTAGATAGTATGGGGTAAACTAATGACATGCTCTTAAGTCAAGAGCTAGTATAGAGGTATTGGAACAGATACACTGAGTTAACACACAGAAAAAGCAGCTCATATCTCATATTTCCATATTATGAAAACATAAACATAAACAAGATGTTCAGTAAGTGGAAATTGTCAACCTTGTTTAATTTTTTGTTTTATGCTATCGATTTTACTTTTGATTTGATTGATTGATTTGATCATGCAAGGTCATCATGATAAATGAACCGAATTATGTCATTAGAATATAAAAATAAAATTTTTTAGCGTTTTTTTAGGCATATGCTAACACTAAAAAGGTTTTAAAATGTGATATTATAAAGTTGTATCTGAAATCTATTCAGCTATTTTTAATCACATTGTTCCCTTTAGGAACAAAGGAAATTAAATTAGTTTAAAATTATCACAAAAAAAATCCCATTTTAGTATTCTCAATTTTTTTCATGTTCTAATAAAAGTTAACAAAGGACCTGACAATAACTCCTGACATCCATCTTTGCATGTTGAGGAAAAAAGACTACAGTAACAAAAACAAAAGTAAATTCTTAAAACAAAATATGTATTAAAATCCATGATAACTGAAAAAAAAACATCTCCTGAAGTGAACCTAAACAGTTCCCGGACTGAGTCTCCACCTCACATACTTTATTCTACTGCAAGCAGAAACTCAGTTTTGGAGTGTTGCAGGAAGCTTTTCAGTTTAACAAAATAAAAGCATTCAGTTAATAATAAAAGAAAGGTTTACATTCACAAAGTGCGAGAATATAAAGAGAAATGAAGGTTGTAACCTAAAGAAAAGTTGCTTGTCTGGTCCCCAAATCTCCACCATTCAAATCTCAGTCTTTAATAAAGTCATCAAATGCCACATTGTTTTAAATATATTTGTTTTCTTTTTAGTCATAATTCTGTAAATAGTTTTTATGGACACCAGAACAAAGATAAAATAAAATGTAATGTAACATAATGATAAGAAAATTGTGTTTACTTTATAAAAACCAGCACTGGCAGGATGTCATTACATTTGATAAATGAAAGTAATGTTCAAACAAATATAATGTGTATCTTTAACAGTTTAAATATCAACTGTATCAGTTTTTCAGTGAGGAATGTCTTTCTCAGAGACATACTTGAGTTTTTAGTCTGGTGTCTGAAGACTCACATGATAAACCAAATAAAACATGTTTTCTTTTTTATTGTCTTGTAAAAATCACTGACCTTTAAATGGCTGTGTTCAAGGACTGTGTAAAAAAGTGATGGAAGACCAGAGGGAATAAGGAGAGAGAGAGAGAAAGACTAGAGTAAGAAATAAAGAAAGATAACATCCCAATGATGAGTCTTGTACTAAAACCTGGCAGTAAAATGTGACTGATGAGCTGAGATTAGGGAAGGATTATGAAAGAAAATCTCAGGTTGTCTGTTAAAAGTCACTGGCTTGCTCCCACTGTCAGAGCAAATAATCCATCTGGAGAAAAATTACATTCCTTTTCTGGAGTCAGAATGAATGAACAGATAAACCCCTTCAGATGTACTTGATAAGTACTGATAAAGGTGCAGGAGAAATTCAAGTGGCTGAAAACTCTGCAGCACAATTAGCAACCAGTATCATGTCATCAGAGACAGGTTAATGTTCTTACTGAGTACTACATCTGAAATATTGTGGAAAATCCCCACCTGTAATTGTCCTCTAATTTTTTCCATGGTGTCCTCAAATGATGACTTTCTACATTCAACCCTTCTATAGTGCTGTAGGTCTCCCTGTAGCTGCCTTCACTGGCTCATTTGGTGGTAATCAGGTACAGACCAGAAGGCTCATATCCTCTCCTTGATTAACACTTCTCAAATTCTGACACCGCCCTCACTTCCCTCTCTTTTTTAGGAACTCAACCACAGATCTGGTCACCTTCTGAGAGATGAATAAGCCAGTTGTTGACATGGAAAAAGGCTTCGTCTTTGTAGAACCAGCTACAGACTCTGCCGTTCCTTTGTGGCTTTGATTAGTTTTCAACCATATTTGTTTATTTTACCAAGCCAGCAGTGGAAGTGTTCTCTTTTTTTGTAATCAGCTGAATTTCTATAAAGTTCCTGGCCTCAGGTTCTTAACCTGTGATGGAATCTGTAACATTTATATGCTTCATTACCAGAACCGTCAAGCCCAACAAAGTCAAAGCAAAACCCACAGATTAATCTCTCATGGCTTGTTTTTTACTAGATATTTGGTGCAGACATTTTGCCTGATGAGAATGATTTTAAAAAAGTGCTAGTTTCTCTGTGATCCAAGAGGGATTTAGCTGGAATCTCCAGAGCTTTATTTTGAAAATTAAGTGATTAATGGAAAAATACTTTGTCACCTATCCTGAAAATTTCATCCAAATCCATCCAGATGTTTTTGAGTTATCTTGTTAGCAAACAGACAAACAAACCCTAAAAACATAACCTCCTTGGTGGGGGTAACAACTACTAATCAGTCAACCTGTTTGCACATTATACGACCATATAGGTCGATTTTGAACGCTCCAAACAATACGACCTGTGAGAGCGTTTTCATGCGCGCACCTTCCCAGAAGAGCTGACAAATACGCATGCGCGAAGTTTCACTCTGTTCAGCCGAACAAAACAAAAATTCTGCAGCAATATGTCTCATTTTAATACAACGATTAGCTTTAAAATGTAAAGATACACGTGGACACACTGTAAAGTCGAACATTTAACATTTAAAAAGTGGATTAGTTAATTTAGGGCTTGCAGATCGGGGTCGCATACGGAATATAGTGCCGTTTTCAAAATCGACCAATGCAGTCGTATTTCACGTGAGGTAGGGCTGAATCGGGGGGGGGAGTCTATTATTTTTGGTGTAGAACGAAGCTGCTTGGAGGAGGTCTGCACTCTCGGAGTTTGTTTCTAGTTAGAGTAATGGGTGTGCATTTGTGGGCAGGAAAAAGGACAACACAGATTAACATATTTTATTTTAAGGTGTTTCCATTTTTGCAGGATGAAGCACTGCCCAGATGCTATTTCTTTTTAACAAGATCCAAAGAACCAACTAGTGTCAATCACAATGAAGGACAGTTAGTCATTAAATAAAACTTTTGTCAAGCATGCACTGAAGAGCAAGTTAGTGACAGCATTCTGGCTATGCGTCTGCTTCCTCATACTGAAGGACTGGAGACAAACCAAGACTGTGTCAAGCAGAAAACTGGTTGATTGTTGAATGACTTCAGTATTGAGACAAAGTTCAAGGAAAAGATTGCATCACTGTGCACCTGCCATGATAATAGAATAAAGTCTTCAAATCTTTAGTGTTAAAAATCAAATCACCAGATGTGAAAGTGAGACTCGACTGTACTGTGTCGTGTAAAAATGTCTGCAACACTGTCCCCGTTCATCCAGACTGCCACATTCTCATCATCTTTTTCATATTTATGTTTCTAGAAATCCTAAAATAATAAAACACTCATAGACAAATTAGCATGTTAGCCGTATTGTGTTATTAGTTATTATTTAATTAACTTGATTCACAAATATTTTTGACAGTGTTTGACAAACATCTGTAACACTGACCCAAATTTGTGAGTTTGCCTAGAAATTAATTTGCACAAATCTCCTAACTAACAAAATGTATTTCACAATAGATATTGTCTTTAGTTTTTGTTCCAAATCTTTTACTAAATTTCTTTTCCTTCTGGTTTTGGACATATTTAAAAAGTTCAATCATTTTAGATAAAAAACAACAAAAAAAAAAACAATCACTTTGATGGGGTTGTCCCGCATCTTCAGATTCTAAATCTTTTCATCTTTGCATTGTTTGAGTCACATGTGACTCACCCATCGAGCCAGTCATTCTGTGCGTCTGGAGGTTTTGTGTTTGTTTTATTTTGTTATTCGGATGCAGCCTGCCGAAACTGGACTTGTGTTTAAATAATCAGAGACCACAGGGGTCTCTTCCCTCCTTAACTCAGGCTGTGAAGTTTACAACCTCTCCATCCTCCTTTTATTTATCATCTATTTTCTTTTGATACGTTGAAAATACCTGACCATGTTTCCCTCCGGTGACTTGTCTCTTTTCATTCAGTCCCAGACATGGTCTTTTGTAGCAGGGCACCCCACTGTCAAATCTACTCTGGAGTTTCTTTGAAGTTTTTCCCTTCTTTCTTTGCTTTACTAACTCTGGATCATGGGGTGATGACATTTTTAACCTTGTAGTTGTTGCACATGCTTAAAAAAGCCTTTGACTTCCATCAAATACCTGTCGTAAGGATGATGACCACATTTTCTTCCTGGTTAGTTTTTCATTACGGTAACACAACTCAACCACATCAAATTGCTGCATTTGATTACAAGTAAACTGCACAGCTTTATTTTTAAAAGGAAGTTTTAAAAGTAATATTAAAAGGAACTGAACTGTAATTCATCATGGACTGATGAGCAGATGCTTTAATATTATTTAAAATTCACCATGGGAAGGTCAAAGTCCATCATCTGTAATGTTTAGTATAATATTTGCATCTGAAACGTATCCTGAAATCGGATGCTTTTAATTTAAACAGCATTTTTGGAGACATGCTTATGGCCATAAATGCACAAAACAAGCTCTGCCATTATTTTTCCAGTGTGATCAAAAAATAAATGAGTGAATGGGTGAATGACAGACTGTAGTGTGAAGTGCTTTGGGGGTCGTAGGACCTGAGTAAAGTGCTATACAAGTACACACCATCAAAGAACTACTCCCACTTTATGCATAATTAAGAATTTACTCAGGTCGACACTGTTGATTAATAGTTTTTTTTGTTGTTGTTGTCTTTACAATGAAATCAACAAAAATCATTTAAACCTGGTAAATAGCCAGTTTGTCTTAAAGCTATGTAATTTAAAACATGATTTCATTTTTTTTTTTTTGTTTGTTTCCTTAACTTGAGCTACTCAGGATAAAAACCTGATTCAGTTTAATCTGAAAACAAGGCGTCTTTCTTTCTGTGAAGTGAGCCACAGAGTGGCAAAGAACAAGAGAAAAAGAGACTGATTTTTTTTACACTTTCTGCACAATTTCCTCTCTATTTCCTCCCTAAAGACCCTTGTCTGCTGAATGTGCAGTGTATGCTTTCCATGGACAGGCTATGAAACCTGTAAGAGTCAAAAAATAGTAATAAAAAAAGCACAGCTCCTCAATGCTGCAGTCCGATGTAGAAAGATGGAATTATTATTCACAAAACCTCTCTGCCACGTTTTTATTTTCATTTTTACTTTTTCTGCCAGAATTCCCGGAACGTTGCTGCTTATTATAAACTAAATTTTTAAACCACACTTTGTTTACGCATGCTGATTCTGGAAGAAAAGAAAAAAAAATCAAATACTTTTATTTCCAATGTGCCTCTACCTTTGTTTCTCTCCTAAATCATGAGTGATGATCTTTTACATGAGACAACAAACAAACATCCCAGAATGTTTACTTCTAACAAAATATGTAATATAATTTAGTGTCATTAAATGCACGTGATATGCTTGTTTTTTAATATCCTGCACTCCAAAAAAAGAATTTCACAAAGTACTAATACTGCTTTAAATTTTGGTTGAATTTAAACCAAACAAAGATATGATTTTCATTTAAAACAATACTGTATTTGTGAAAGGATTTCTAAACTGATTTTTATTTCCACTCACTAATTCGATATTCTCACTTTGCATAAGAGAGTAAATTTAGTTCCCGTTTTACACAGAAAGTCTTTGTAGCAAGATTCAACCAACTGTTAAATGATCATACAATCAGTGAAATAATATCAGCCTTGTTCTTATACTAGTGGCTCATCATTCAGAGGAAGAAAAGGAACAAACATCAACAAATCATTCCACTTTTTTTTTTCCTTGTACCTGATGACTATTTCAATTCTTTGCTTTTTAAAGCCATGGTCACTGTCACCTCTGTGTTAGCACCTCTTAAGGCAAGCGGTGAAAACAACTAAAATTAGTTGCCATTTGTCAAGAAATTTGAGTCCAGAGGACAAATGTAGAGATCTATTCACTGGGAAAGGCTGTGAAGCAACAGTGGGTGTTAAAGCATAGGAAGCTAGAGTCAGAAACGGAAGGATGGCTTTTAAAAACCAGGAAACGAGCCTCCAGGATGCCAGCTGCTCACCAACAGGCGCTATTTACTTGAGTCCTTCTGACCATCCTTCTTAACAGTACACGTAATTTAAAGACAGGTCAGTTACAGTGGCAAAGAACACATTGTTCATAAGATTTTCTCTTGAGACTCTTGCTATCACATTAGCTACAGACTTTTTATACTGATTTCTACCCACTATATCATTAATCATCAGTCACTGGCAGAAGTTTAAAAAAACTCATATGCTCTTAAATCACACATGACTGCAATCTTTAAACTATCCAGTACTCCCTATAAGTTTAACACACACACACACAAGTACAAATAGTGACAATATTAAGTAGAAAGCAGCCCTGGATATTTTCCCCCAGAGCAGTGGGAGGATTGAGGAACAAGGCCAAGGGCTGGGAAAAGGGAGAGGAAGGAAAGGGGAGATGTGTAGATAGACAGACCCATTAAGATAGCTGGGTGTCAATGTAATTCATCAAGGCTGATAAGGCCGTGGCCTGTTGCCAAAGAGCAAGGTGTGGCACTTTCCCTCACCAATCATTGTCACTGGTAGCATCCCTAGCAGCAAGTTTGTTGTTCTTACTCAGGCTATTTATATCAGCAATGACAAAATAGAAAAAAGTGAGCAGCGCAAAATGTACAAGGGTCTTGAGTGAATGTTGAAGTTTCTCATTCAACCTGAAGTAGAAGAAGAAGCTGATTTTAAACCAATGTAAAAATAATGCTCTCAATGAGTAAAATACTGGTGAAAAATCTTTAAAGTACTCCCACAATCTCAGCCAAACCCACAAAAAAAACAAATTAGTGAAACTTTTAAGTACTCTATTCAAAAAAAGTTGAAGAGAGCTCAGTGTTTTCTCCTTAAATTACCCAGAAAATGACGTGCACCACAGTGAGATCTGTCTACGCCACCAATGATGGATGGATTGTCCCCTGATCCTGGTTAAGCATTTCAGCTACTATTTTGCTAATTTGTCTCACCGGAAAACTGCTGCCAGTTGATCTTGCATCCAGAATTATTTTTTCTTTTGTTTCATTTATTAGTTTTACTACTTTTTACTAATTTGGTCTACATTCAAAACCCTCAAACACCACAAGATCTTGTTGCAAGCCCTGCAAAAAGGAAACCCACACAAATTAATTTTTTTCATTTTAAGGCCCTGTCCAAATGTAGCCAGATATCTGTCAAAACTGAGATATTCTCCAAAGTTTATGCCCATCATCCACACGAAAACTGAGCTTTTTTTTTGTAAAAACGATACTTTTAAAATCACCGGCCATAGTGGAGGTTTGTGAAAACTCCGGCTTAATCATTTGCATTTGTACATAAGTAATCGGAGTTTTGGGTTGCATTACATCACTGACCGCGACAAATCTGCTCCGACATCGTGTGTGTGCGACCTGTGTTTACACTCTGAAGCAACATGGATCCCCTGAGAACCGCGTTAGCGCTCTCCATTGTCCAAGCGCTTTTTGCCTGCTTATTTTTACAAACACAGTTATTTCATTTTGTGGAACAACACAGACGAAGGATGGCATGGAGGACGCAATTGTGCAACCTAGACATTCCACTGGTGCCATGTTGATTATTTTGTGGAAGTGACACCAAGAAACGGAAATTCATTCTGGTTGGATCGGACTGGATAGAATATGGGGGGCTACTGCCACCTAATGGTTTGGCATGCTTAAAAATACGCAATCTGCGGTTGCATGTAGACTCGTTTTTTTTTTTTTTTAGATGGAGGGGGAAAAATACTCGTTTATAAAAAAAAGCCGGCTACGTGTGGAAAAGGCCTAACTCTGTTTAACAATAGAAGTAAAGGTGCTGAGTCAGTGTATGACTCTGATGATTTCTCAGTGTGGCACATGTGAAGTGAAGTATTTCATGTAACTGTTAATGCATCTATAAAGACTTTATGCTCATTTTCAGGACTGTTTTTAATGCACACCTAAAGAAAGGACCAGAGTTCAAAACACAAGATCCTCAAAGGCTTTCCTTTTTGTCAAGAAGAACATGTTTTTGAGCCTCAGCTTATAAATATTTGTTTGTGAGCAGCCTCTCCTGAGCTGTAGATGAGGAGAGTGAGAAGTTTTTGCCCACATGTCTTTCCTTCAGGCTGATAAAGTGCTCTGATAAGCTGTGAAGTGCTGGTGAAAAGTGGCTGGCCCCCACGGCTGTAATATGAAAGAGCGGCTTGTCTGCAGCAAAACAGAACAGAGGAGGAGACGAGGCCAGAAAACAACTTTGGAGAACTTCAGAAGAAAGAAGCACGAAAGTGATCAAGTATTTTATGTGCTGGGTGTTTATGTCTGCATGAGCTTGTGCAGGTATGTGTGTGTCAGAGATGGTGATTGTGTGTTTTTGTGAGAACTTCTGCTACCAGCTGTGGGCAGGGGAGGGAACGGCAGGGTGTGGAGAAATGGGGGAGCCCTGCCATGTGTTTATGTTGACTAATGAGCTAATTACCCAACCCCTAATCTACCTCAACTTGTGTCATTTCACAGGAATGCTGTAGCAGTCAAATGCTTGCAGATTATGGGTCATTTCCTGACAGTTAAAGGCAACCTACTGCAGCAGTAATTCTTCCACACAGCAGGCATTTAAACCCCAAAGGCTGCAGCCTCTCTATTTGCATCTGTACTATTTGATTCACTTTCATTTTTCACTGTCAGTCTTCAATGATCACCTGACAGTCATTTGAATAATGCGGCTGCATCAGCAATACTTGCTCAGGTCTGTGCAATTAAACCCCAAAATAACCACTTGTTTGTTTTTAGCTTAAACCCTTCTTGTTTAACATACTAACATGTTCTTTGACCAATTTATGAACAAGAGTAAGTCAAAAAAATTATAACTTTGCTGCAAAAAATCCCAAAACATACAATTAGTGGTGCAGCCAGTCAATTGCATATTCATAAGTATGCACGGTCATGCTGAAAAATAAGACGTTGCAGTGGCGCTGCAGGGCAGTTTTGCATAGAAATTGTATTTTTATTCTTGCAAACTTTGGCAAAAGCTTAAAATAGATCAGATATGCAGTGAATAATCTCTTCCAGTTGTACTTTCTTTCATCTAAGAATTATTTTTAAAAAAGCACCACTGGAATAGCTACTGCTATGCACTAGACCTGCCAGAAGTCCTCATCACCCATTATGGATGCTCATATTTTTTAACTCTAACGTTTGAGATGAAAGTAAAATATTAGAGAGAAAACAGGCAAAAGTTTAAACTTCTTTTGAGGATGAATTGACATCATTTTTTAAGTCAGACAGCGTGGGAGGTCTTCATCCCCTCCACACTCAGCAAGAGGTGTGAGTTTGGATTTTGTGAACTCTCCCTTGCCTCCACCTTAACCCCCCCTCCATCCTTTCCCTTCTCCTTTCAACCCTCCCCACTATGTTCATCATCCCCCTCCCCTGGGGTGTGAGCAGGCTGCTCTGCTCCCCCTCAACAAGCTCCCATCCATCACTCCTTAGATTTCATTTTAATAGGTGGTCCTCTTCCTCCTCTCACACACCCTTATGGGAAAATTAGGCCAAAAGAGAACATGACAGCGAAGTGTGAAAAGCAGGGCTTGGAACAGAAAGTTGAAATTTTCTTCATGTAAAACCAGATTTTTAATTTAGAAAGTTAAAAACAATTGGCTTTAAATTATTTTATTATTTAGATTTGTTTGTAACACTAAAAAACAACAACAACTTTTCTTTTATGTTCTTGAGAAATGAAATTGTCCTTAACAGGCACAGGAATGAGTCTTTATGTACTTGCACTTTTCTATCCCATCTTTGCATTAATTCCTCTGTTTTGCAAACTGTCAACCTTTCCTAAAGGTTTTGGTGTGTTGCTCTTAAATGTTGTTACCAACAAGCAACCTGAATAACATCCACCCATCCATTTTCCATGCCCACTGGTTCCTGTTCAGGGTGGCGGATGGTTGCTCCCTATCTTGCGTAGTCATTCAACGAGAGGAATGTTACTACTTTTAATAAAGTTTTTCAGGTATTTCACTTAAATCAGAATAAAGGTTGGTCATAATAACATGTTTTTTTCCATTTATATTTACCATAAAGGGCCGAAAGTACCACAAGGAAAAATTTTGTTTTAAATTTAAGAATAAATTTGAAGGAATCTTCACCAATTTGCTTTTATTTTAGTTATTTCTCAAGTTTTCCATCTCAAAAAGCTTCATATCTTCATTCTTATTGAGTTTGGGGGAAGTTGGAAGGTAGCGCCTCCATTCAAACAGAAGGCCAGTTAGTTGATATTTAAATGGTCTCTGTTTGTTTTTCTTTTGGTCCCATGTGTGTATGTGAGCCCCAGCATAAAGGACCGAGTTCTTTTGAAGCGGACAGCACCAGGAAAGTGAGGGGGAAGGAAACTTTGCTTTGGTGTTTTATATATTAATGGAATGACTTCCCTCAAATAAAGACGTGTTCCATTCTGCCGCTCAGTCTGGAACAAGCTGCTCGTTTCCTGTCCTGAAAACTCTCAGTTCGCTGAAACAATGCTCCGGGCTGGAGTGGAGGAGATGTCACGTCTCGAAGATCTGGTGTGTTGCTTTTGTTTGACCGCTGGTTCAAGCTGAATCATATGTTTACAGTATTTGTGACATGTGAATGAACCTGCTCAATTGTAGCATTAGAATTGATATAAATGGTGGAACAATAGATATCAGCTTTTGATCTGTCATCTGGAACAAAAGGCAAAGATGAAAGGGTTTTTCCAATAAAAAAAAAATCACTTTTTAAATGAAAGTAATTGTAACAAACCAGATGGTGGGTTTAAATATGTCTGTTCTAATTTATTAGCCTGAAATTAATTAATCTTCCTCTAAAGATTAACATTTAACTGTCACGTCCACACTTAAAACAAACGCTCGGCTTTGCTTCTGTCCATCGGGAGCCTGCCATGCATAGTTTCTCACTCACGCAGCCCCCTCATCAAATTACTGTTCTGCTCCCTCCTGTCATGTTGGCAAACAAAGGTCTTAAAGCGCACTCTGAGTGTAATTGCTTCTAATCTCACACATAATGTGGTCTTTCATGTCAACTGCTCGGCGAGAAAAGAGAGCTGTTGTTCTCACTGCTTTTTTTTTTTTTTTCCTGTGTACTCTCCCACTTTCACTTTTTTGTTTTCTTTTGGGGAAAAAAAAAGTTTTACTTGTCAGTTTTTTCTATAAATTATAACAACTTTATTGTAGCAAATAAAATCAAAAGCAGATTATTGGATTAGGAATTAAATATATATATATATATATATATATATATATATATATATATATATATATATATATATATTTAATTCCTAATCCAATAAATATATTAAATATATATGAATTGGATCAAAACCCAGAGAAAAGTCAACGCTAGTGAAGTTATTCTCAGTAAATTCCTCCACCTTTGGCCTGAATTCTCTCTGTGGCGAGCATCAGGCAGTCTGCAGCTGGAAGGTTTTCTGTGGTTTGGCCAGGTGTTTCTCTGCGTTGCCCAGGACAAGGCCTCAGCAGGGCCCAGGGTTGCAGGAGTCTTGGATCTGGGTGGTGGCACACAGTGATCCAGGCTGCCTCGTTGTGTTCTTAAATGTCCCGCAGACCCACCTGACTGGCGGTCAGCTGAAATTGATACAACACAATAGAGGAGTGCTGTAAGAGGGGGAAAAAAAGAGGAAAATTAAGATGTGTGTGAGCATGTTGGGAAGAGAAGGGGAACTGTGGAGGAAAAAAAAAAACAGAAAAGAGAAAAGTAAGATGGAAAATTTAGACAAATTCTTCAATAGAATAGGCTTGTTGGTTAAAAATATGGAACACATACTTTAATACGATTTCCAGTGGCTTTGGCAAGCAAACATGAACAAGTAGAAAAACACAGTATCTGATATCTAGGCTGTTCTCAGTGGAGAGTGAGCGCAGGGTAAGAGGAGCTGGAGTGTTTCTAAAACCATTCAGCTGGGCTTTTTTTAAGGGACCCAGCTGTGCGCCCTGTAGGTCTGGAGCTGTAACTGGGACAAAATCACTCCAGTGAGGCCGAGCTACAGCCTCAGAGCATGGTTAGCCATGACCTGATGTTTCAGGAGCCTGAGTGAATTGATGGGCCCCAGGAGAGCTGTCACGAGGGCCAACGAACAATCACCCATTCATCCCTGCAGCCACGGCAAGAGGGCAAACACTCGACAGTCTCACAAATCTTGCAGAAAAGACTTTGTAATTGCAGTAATGTGTGTGGCATTTTTTACACCTAACGTTCCAGAAAATATTTTTAATATGCAACAGAATTCTTAAACTTTAAGCCTTTGAATACTTTACAAAAATAGGAATGTGCATGAAACAACATCATTTTGGAAAACTGATTGTCTTAAATTATTATTAAGTTTATTAATTAACAGCCTGTTTTAATTGAGTAACTTTGATTTGGGAATTAATTGTTAAAACACGGATGAATTAAAAAAGTCATGGAGTCATTTCATTGTTAGGTTAGAACCAAAATCTTGACAAAAACTGTTAATTTGTTGATTTTAGTCACTCTAGTTTTTGGATATTTACTTGTGTTAATGCTTAAAATGAATTGTGATCAATAAGTTTATCAAGGCCAACATATTTTTGGATGATCTAACACAAGTTCACCTTGTTAAATCAAGTGCCAATAATGAATGCTTATGTTACATTTCCAACTTCCTCCAGCCTCAGTTACCTCTTTTTCTCCATTAGATTATGGGCTTGGAAGTCAATGGAACATCAATTACATTTTTGTTGGATTTACAACACTCCAGTTATTTATAGAGCGAGAACTAAAATACAATGGAAAGAGGAGCAGTTTGGGTAGGAGGCCCTGGAACATCTGTCCTTTCAAAGGCATCTTCTCCTTGGTATGCTTGGTATCCACTCCTTAGGTGTCAGAAAGTTGGCACGCTAGTCAAAACAAAGATGAAGAGAGGGGGGAGTGAGGATC
Organism: Pachypanchax playfairii; assembly: GCA_006937955.1. NCBI lineage: Eukaryota > Metazoa > Chordata > Actinopteri > Cyprinodontiformes > Aplocheilidae > Pachypanchax > Pachypanchax playfairii. Next base: position 4,403,544 of record SSNP01000021.1, read on the forward strand.
CTCATCCAGGTCCAGTCTTCCATATCAGCAAGCACATTACATGTTCCCAGAAAAGTCACCTGACTCCAGACAGGTTGGATTCAACAGTCAGCCTTCTCCTTCATTAGAGGAAAGACGGAAGTTGCACAAAATTCTCCAGGAAGGTTTAAATTTGATCCAGGAGAAGCAGGTTTAAGGTTGTTGTGAAATCCAAGTTTTTATTGCATCTAAATAAAGCTGATTTAATCTGATCAAATTATTTTTCTATTGTTGATGATTCGATTTGTTTACCTAAATATGTTTTCGTCATTGTGAGTTGGTGTGTGAAACCAGCGCAGTCCTTTGTGTCAGACATGCTTCGTTAAAAGCTCATTAATCCAACCTCTCACTCTTCATTGGTCTAATTTTCCATGACATACATGGAAACTTACACACCCATACAGCTCTTAACACAGAAAAATGTACACAAGAACATTGCAGAATCACATTAACACCTTCATACCTGTTTACATATATGTAAATAAAAGCAAATATATAAATCACAGCGTATTTCGATTAGCTTGTTTTGTTAATTTAAATGGAAATTATTGCTGCTAAATTCGAAGCAGATATGAACCCACAAATAACACATGACAAATGTTAAAAATAATTAGTTGCTTTTCTTTTTTCTGTGTCCCTGGTGTTTTTAACATTGTCAGCCATGCACAGCAGAGCAAGAAAGGAAACTTAAAGGATGAACAGCAAACTAAATAAACTTACTAAAAGCAGCAGCGTTACATACTTGAAATGAAGTGAGGAATGAACCTTCTGAAGTTTTGTTTTGGTCGCAATATGTATATATTTATATACGTATGCATGAATGTATGTACATGTTTATTTTGAGAAGACTGCCAATATTTTTACATTTCATTCAAATATTGTAGTTTTACTTGAAGATTACCTAATTTACTGTGAATAAGGAGTTACTTTTAACAGAAAAATATGCAAAAATAGTTTTTTTTCCCTTAGAAGGACCATATTTATATATTAAATAATCACTTATTAATCAATAATATAGATTTAAATTTGCATTTAAAAATACATCATTACATTTAATAGAATTGATAAACATTATAGGTATTATTTTTTAAAAAACAACAGCACTGAGAGTGAAATGATGTGTGCTCAAAATACAATCTATTTCCAATAAATTAAAGTATTTGTCATTTGTTTTATAGACAGAACCCGTTGATGTTAATCAGCAAAACAAGAACTGCTTTATTTTGAAATATAAGTAAATAGTAGAGGCTTGTAATCCCCGCTGCTTGAAAAACAAACTAACTTTTGATGCTGTTACACACGGTGCAGCACTTTTCCCACATAAAAGCTATTATTGTACCCTAAAGTTAACCCACATCCTGAGGCCACAGCAAATTCCATCACTTGTTTCTGGTTTGTGCAAAACTCAAACATCACCATCAGTAGATAACTTGGAATAAATAACCTCGACTAATACGTTCAGTTTCCTTTACAGTAGGTGTGACTTTTGGTTGATGTTTCAAGTACGTCACTGAAATGTATCTGTACTCTCAAAACATGGCTGCTACATTGCTCTATAGGAATTATATGAAAAGTTGAGCACTTCTTGTAATTAAGATTTTTTTCTGGTTTTAGGTTAGTCTAATTTCTGCACCAAGGGAAACTTGATAAGATTTTAAAGTAGCAAACACTGAAGGCTGGAATTATTTAGGCAGCATCAAATAAACACAAACCCCACAAAAGTCCAAAAATGTCCTCAACATATCACACTGTAAATAATTCATGGCTATTGTCACACATTTGGTTGTAATCACGTAAAAATTATTCATTTTAATAAAAGCTGATTTGTTAAGCATGGATTCATTAATAAATTAGTGATATTACATCCGATCTACATGTGTCGTCTTTTACTATATTTTATTCTTTCCTCTATCTAAGATATACGACTAAAGCAATCAATGAAAATGTTTCGCCCTCACAGCTTCGGAAAAACTCAGCAAGCTGCATGTTGTTACTTGTCAAGCACCGTAATGCAACTCAAAATCAGCAGAATAGTTAGTAATTACAGTTAATTCTATGTAACAAACAATACATTAGCCAATCTGTTGGTTAAAAAAAACAGAGAAAGCAATGATGAAAAGCTTGAGAGAGTATCTTGCTGTTTACTGAGCGGGTTGAAGGATTTTCATTGGAGTGAAATATGATATCTAACACATGTCATGGAATTTCTATTTTTCATCTGCCTCAGCTTGTCTTTGATGCTCAGCCAAAACAAACAGTGTAATAAAATTTAAGCACCTATGCAGATAAAATGCATTACAGAGGAATTACACAGCTTTGTCCCGTGTGATTCTACAATCAAAAGCTAACAATGTCAGTACAAGTTTATTAAATTTTAAGTGAAAGGATTTTTTGACAACTGTTGAAAATCAAATTTTTTTTGTTTTGTTTTTAGTAAATAGGTCATGTTTAAACAGGAGAAAATGTGTTTATTATTATGTTTTTCTTTTGAGGTAAAATGTAGATTTACTGTCTATAACACACGTGTTGAAACGGTGATTTAGGTTTCAACCTAAAGGTCAACATCAACATAGTTTGTGGGTGGCATGACCTCAGTTATTTCTCATCAGCTGTTTTTGCTAAAGTTTTGTTCTAACTGTAAAGGTGCATGTAAGTCAGCCCTCAGCCAATAAGCAAAAGAAAAAAGAGAGAAATAACCTGTTAGGCCAAAAGATTCTGGTCTCTACAATACAACAGACCAAATATTTAGAGTAATAGTTGGTTACTGTGTTATTTACTGACACTCTGAGCTGTCAATCTCTGCCCTGAAGCTAATTAAAAGGAGCTGCCGTTTCATTTGTTTGCATACATTCTGAGGGCAAGCAGGAACAGTCAGGCGTTGTGGGGCATGATGAGCATGCCATGTCTCCTTAAATTACTCCCCTGTGCCTAAATGCTGACACCAACACTCCTGACAAGACATTTGCAAACAAAAATACAAAGACAAAGAATCTTAATAGAAATAATATGAATAATTAAATTGATTGATCTGTGATTGTGATTGTTCTTTGCACCTCTGCACACCTGCTTTGTTCCCCCTCTTACAGCTTGGTGAACTACTTTGTATTTGTACAAAATTTCCTGCACATTATACAAAAGCAATACAAAAAATAATTACTCACACCATCATCCAGAGCTTGAACATCGTCAATGTGTGATCTGTTCTTGGGTCACTTCTGTCATTGCACAAGTACTTTTCTACTCTCTGGACATCCTGAGAAGTGACACTAAGATAGAGCTGGCACAGAATAAAAGACATACATTTTAATTGTGTAGCAGTGGACCTTGAGGATTCAGCTGCTGTGGCTTCACAGCTCTCTGCTGCCACCTATCTGTGAGTTAAACAGAGTATGAAGACCTGGACGGATCTGTAAAATGTGCTGACTAACGACAAGAGATCAAATGTTGACATTTAGTTCAATGTCCATATAGAATCAAATGTTAGATCTTTGGAGGACAACCTACTATAATGATTAGTTTTGTCTTTTATTTTATTTTTTAAAATGTAATAATCATGTACTCTAGTTAAATGGTACATGAACTAGCTCTGTAATTAGATTTTACAGGAAGAGAAATATTCTGGGAAATTTGCCGGAAATAGCTTTAAAATAAAAATAAGCAAAAGGAGGAATAATGCATTCAAACTGTCTTAGTCTTGATCCAAATATTTGCAAATCAGCAAGTGAATCGTTGCACTGCAAGATTTGATAGCCTAACAGGAAGCTGTTCAACTCAAATATAAACAGTAATCAGACCCTGAGTAAATTAATCAGACACTTTTATTTTGAAATTTAAAACAATCAGTTAGTGTTTTTTTTTTTTTCAAGTGTAAAGACCAAATCAAGGCATCTCTAAAAATAAGTAATGTGTTATCATCAGCCCATTGCAATTTGAATTAGTCATTTTAAATGTGTTTATGTTGATCAAATGATTCCAATCTCTGCAATTATAAAGTGATACAGTTTAAGATGTTTATGTTAGTACTTTCCTTTATTTACAGTCACAAACTTTGAGTACATTTTGATTTCTCTTGGCAACATCTTACTGTACTATGGAGATGATTATAATCAAAAGCATTTTATGGTCATGTAACGATATTTTGATACTAAATGCTCTTATTTCCTTACAGGGTTTTTTTGGTCTTTTGGTCTCATATACATCTTTTTATCCACTTGCAGCTGTCTTCCAGCAGAGTCCCATCACCTGCATCAAGCTGAAAACCACAAACAGATGCAATAGTTCCCTTCAGGGGGACTTTGTGCTATCAAGTCACTACCCACACTGAAGATGTAGAGGAAAAGTGCATCATCACTCCTTGTTAAAAAATACTACTTTGGACAATTTTCAGCCTCTGTGGCAGCAACGACTGACACAGCAGTAGCAAAAGAATGTTGTCTGACCATGTGACAACAATTCCTAAACCTCAAAACATGGAAAACAGACCAAGGCAACATATTGCATTGATTTACTCTTTTGACAAATAGTTTTGGAATGAGTATCCTCATGCAGTCATTTGTAGACTGTTGCCATATAAGTAGTGGATAGAAGGAAACACGGTTTCTTATTTAGAAACAGGAAATGAAACAATGACAGGAGACTAACTTATCATATACTGAGATGACTGTAGTAACCACAAAGACAGATATTTTGTGTCTCCATGTTGAACCACAGTTGAAGCACCATTCACAAGATTTCTCCTGCATATGGAGCTCTGCAGTGACTGTCTACATAGGACATGATCTAAAGAAATGGAATTTCAGCATAGTTTCATATTTTACTCATTTCCTTTTCTTTGTTTTTAGCTGTAACAAGATAGCCAAAATAATCATGGCTGTCAGTGAGCAAGGGATTTTTCGTTTGTTACTGGACTAAGTCAGTATCTTACTTGCAACTAACAAGAGTCACGGCGATTTCAGCAAGAGAATCAGGAAGAAATTCTCTCACGGGAGTTAATTTAACAGCTAATGACATCAAAGCTTGTCTAAGAGCCTATTTCTGCCATTTTTAACAACTTAAACGTGTTTTTTTGCATCACATAGCTGTGCAGGCTGGTTATGCTAAACACGGTTTGTTTTGAAACACAGACCACACTGTATTGAACCACAGATGGTATTGCTACACAGCTGATCATCAGTAGAAATGCTGAATTACATGCAATCTGAAGTAATCCATTGTAAATGTTCAGAATAAAGCCTTCACTTCAAATGTCATGACATTTTTGGCATTTAAGTTATTTTATATGTTGTAAATTCTAAGTAGGTGTTACCATTAAGATTGCTAATTGTATGATACTGACTAATCAATAAACCTGTTAAATATATGTTAATCAAGGAGGATTCCTCTGACGCTTTACATACGTATGCATGCTAGTTGTATTTAGTTACATAATGCATCTAGTTAATTAAATATCCCTCACAGAGTAATGTTTTTGTTTCATATTCAGTTTTCAAAACCACTGCAAATTTCATAGTTGAACAAAAACACAGTCATTGAAAAGAATTAGTTGCTCTGATCACATCTCCAAGCAGCAGCTCATGCAGCATCTCATGCTGCGTGCAGCATGTGCAGGCAGGAGAGAAAATTGATCCTTGTAGACTGTTGCAGATAATGACACTATCATATTTATATTTGTCTCTGGCAAAGGACGCCTCCGCCAGATTTTTTTATCCAAATGGGACCAGAATGAATCTTAACTCAGTGTCAAATGGAAGTGAAACAGATGAGCTTCGAAATACTAACAGGGTCAATGGTGTCAAGAGTTTATGATTTCTGGAAGAAGGGGATTCAGAGCTACGGCATGTCAGTGAGCCAAGGCAATAATGTGGCCGACCAAAAAAGGAAAACACATTAAAAAGTGAAGACAATAGAAAGTATTTCCTTATGTGAGTCACATTCTGATTAGCCCATTTATTGTAATTTATATGTTTTGCTTCTGCCAGTGAGCACATCATTTACGTTTCACACTATAAAATGTGCAGAACAAAGTTGAATGGCATTAACTTTAGATCACAGATTTGTTTGCATTTTTGATCAGGTTTAAGTTCTTGGGTGTATTTATAAAAACTTAAGTTTTAGAGACGGACCACCACATTGAAGGGGCGGGGGTTCCAGAAATTTACAAAAGCAGGAAGGACGTGCCGTCTATTTCCTTAGAGCTAAACCAAATTACATTTTGCCATACATAACTCAAGGGTTTGTTTTATCTAATGGAACAAATTGTCACAATAAAAAATAAAACTAAAAAATATTCTCACACAGTATTGTGTCTGTTTTCTCATTGCCTTCAGTTTCATTGTGTCTTTAAGTTTCATTCAGTTTCATGTTCCTGCTTCTCCACTTATCCAGTTTCAGCAAAAGATGGATAATATTAATAAAAAGAAAATAATGGAGCTGCATGAAGCTATAAAATTCTCAGCAAGATTTTGTTGTTTTGGGCAGTCATGATTTACAGAATATTCCGTGTGTGTATCACTGATACAAACGATTCCAAGCCTCGGGTCAGATTCAGGTGGAGCTTCTGTTTGACACAACAGGGCCATGATCTGAACTTAGCAGAACTCTTTTTTTTTTTTTTTATATATAACTCCGTGACTCACTGGCCCCAGACAGTGTGCAGGCTTGCCTTTACTGAGGCATCTTCCGGTCTATCACTGCACAATCTGCGCCAAAAGATGGCTGCTTTTATGAGAGACAGTCGGTCTGAGGTGGAAAAGGGCAAAAAGATGTCAAAACAAAGGGAGTGAACAAGAAATAAGGTGTCAGACATACAGATAGCAAGTGCAGCAGAGTAGAAAATGTGTTATCGTTGAGCCTGTTCATCACATACTCAGGTCAGAGGGGCTGTGAGACATGAGTTGGCAGCGCTAAAAGCAGGGTCTAGCTGGAATATATGTGGGGCCACAGGAAGTGCTGTGTGGTGCAGATAACACTATGTGAATGTGTGATGGAGAGGAGAGAAGGCACTAGAGGTGGGTGTGTTGAGGGGGACAGAAACAGCAGCGGTGTCCTCGGCCCTGCCCTGCTTTCCTCTATTCACTACCAGCATCCTGTCTGTGTACTGCTCCTTAATGGCTTTTAATGAGCCACAGATGAATCCCGCTCCTTCCTGCCTTCGCTCAACGTGCCAGGAGGGAGCAAGTGAAAGGAAGAAGGGGAGAGTTGACACATCAGCATACCGGGCTCTAGTGATGGTCAGTTGCTTTTTTTTCTATGGTTCTGCATGGAAACATAATCATTCATTTTAGTACCCAGAGGACTGAAATGACACGACCAAGAGAGCACAAAAATACTTTAGATTCTGCACAATTCAACAATTGCTTAAAATCCTTTGAAAACATAAAATATAAAATTGTATTTAATACAATTAATTTAAAAATTAATTTCTTCTGCTATATCTTAGAAAAAAAAAACTACAGGTTATTTTTTGTGGAAACGTGAAAGAGTAATATTAAAACATGTAATAATTGGATATTTCAGATTTATTTCTTACTTCAGTCAATAGCTTGATTTGTTTAAAAAAAGGATTCAGCGAGCATATTTATAAACCGTCTCATGATGCTATACGCCAGGCTGTCTCTCAGATTTTCTGTCTGTCTCTGTCTGCTTTCCCAGTGTGGCTGGCGGGTATTTCGGAGCTCAGAGTTGCGTCACGTCGTTTTGAGGGATGACAGGTGAGAGAGTCTTTCTGATCCCTTGGACACTTTGTAATCGAGTTAAGAAGGCTGGATTAGAAGCTCCTTTTGAAAGGGGCTGAGGTCAGCTCTCCGTTCGGTGTGAAAAGGCCTGACATTAATTGCAGGAATGTGAGTTCATGTGTGTGACAGAGAAAAATGAAGGGAGGAAAAAACGTACACTGTTTAAACTCATGTGGAGGAGGTTATTTGGAGCCTTGAGGGTGATCTTAGTATGATGACTGAGGCAAAGTCATCTCTTTCACTACTGTTGCTTTCTGAGTCCATTTTCTTCACATTATATAAGTAATTTAAAAGGATAACAAGGGATGATTTATTACTAAAGTAATTTAATTTAAAAACAACTAGTCTTAAATACCATCTAAATTTTAAAAAATAATAATTGTGTTAGTTGTGATTACATTTGCCACTGGAACAGTTTTTAATGTGTTCAAACCTAATTGTACATTACTTATGTATCAGTGAGTACAACTTTTGGCTCCTCCCTCTGGCAGAGAGAAGAAATTTCACAAACACTACACCTATGTATTAAGTTTTTTTTGTTTGTTTGTTTATTTTGTTGTTGATTGTTCTGTTCTTAAATTGAAAATGAAAATAAATTGTTCTAGTGGTAAAGATTTAAAACATTTTTTAAAGCTTAAACCATATTTGATAACCATCAGGAATATTTGTCCCTTAATGTTGTTTCTAAAGAACATGAAAACAAATATAGCAAACTTCCTGAGTCCTTACAGTTCTGCTGACAACATCCAACATGTGGTATTTAGGTTAACATCAGTTGTAATTGTCATGATGGTGATGATGGCAGTCTACACTTACAGGTGGCAATTTACAGGAAATTTGTGGAAACTAGTGCATGTGTGTGTGCATCCATGCAAACACCTGGATGTCTTGGCTACCCTCAGAGGAAGGGTCCAGGTCATCGGACATCCCTGCTTCAGAACCACCTCCCAGCAGCACATCAGCTAATCAGTGGAAACAAAGGAATAAGGGCGTGTATCAGCTCCAAAATAGCATGAGAAGTAGCAGAAGTGGAAGGATGTATGGAATCTGATGCAATGTTTCTCAGTGTATCTTTCAGTTACAGCCAAAGTTCTCTCAAGAAAATTTGTGTTTAGTTATTATCCATTTTGCAAAGATCTCAGGTGGAAGCTGCAAATATAAACAGTTGAAAAGAGACAAAGGTTTTGCTGTTGTTTTGAATTTGCATGTATTAGATGATGTAAATCTTATCGTACTGTTACATTGTTGGGTCTTGTAGTCTTATTTTAAAAAAAGCAAATCCCTGCTGTTAAAATCCAAACTCAAAGGAATTGATTTGTGTAAGAAAGTTCATGAACAACCTTAAAAGATGTAAATCAGTGTAATTTTCTCTGAAGTGATGGAAAAACCCCTCTGTCAGAGCATGTGTGTGCATGTGTGTGCACTTCCTCAGCTGTTCATTATGAAGTGACAGCCTGACAAACTGTGGCTCTCGTGGTAGCATCGACTTCCTGACCCCACAGGCTGCAGTGTTTTCCTTGATTGACTTTACCTCGATACCACACAAGACTGAAAACCAATTATACGCTCATGATTTGTCAGGGGGAAAAAAGTGTTGTTCAATCAATATTAAATATTGGATTATTTTAAAGGTATTTTAGCACACATTAGGTTTATCCATGTGGATTTTTGCAAGTATTCTTTATATACGTGCAAGTTTGTGTACAAGCTTTTCCAATCAGACTTCTACCGGAGCTCAGTTTCATGATAAGTCTCTGTCTACGTAAAGAAAGGCCCATCAAAAGCAGGAGATGATAAAGTGGACAATAAGTGGTAGCCATCAGGTCCCTCTTCTCTAGGGGCTGCAGATTAGGCCTCTTGCACTTCCTTTGGAAAACAGGCAGCGGACCCAGAGGAAGCTCCTGTCAGCTGCGCTGCCTCACCTCTCTGGTCTCTCTTGGTCTAACTCCAGGCTTTCCCTCTTCACTGCTCCATATCTCCCTTTGTCTTTTTCTTACTCATGTTCTTTCTGTCCCAGAGATGAAACGCAGGCCTTTACTTACACAACTTACCACCCAACTAACCCGGATACCACAGGCCAAACCTCATAAAGCTACTGTAGTGTCTCACTTTGACACTTTTTTTCTCTTTTTTTTTAATCCCCCAGTAACCTGTGTGCATATTGAAATACAGTGCAGTTTTAAAAAGAGCATTCCTGTCTGTGGATGCAGTTCAATCACAGTGAAAAAAAGCATCTTGAAGATCTGAAAGTCTACTGTCTGGTGGAGGTCATTTGGTCAGCTGTGATGGAGAATGGGCACTTCCTGGTTTGCAGAGCTAAATCACAGTTCAAGTCATCAGGCAGACACTTCTTTGTTATTTCCATCCTACTGTCTAGAGGATAACCCAGAACATTATGTTGGAACAAGATGTTTCCTGTATGTTAGGATGCATCACACACACATCAATGGCAGGCACTCGAAATGAATCTGTTCGCGTAAAAATATGAAATAAAAAAGAAGACTTAAAACTGAATATTTTCATCCCAGTAATATCATAAACAGACACTCTGACACATAAATTGGCACTTTCATTCATTAAGGGATCTTCAAAAACAAATTTGAATGAATGGAAATCTACACGTAAAAATAAACACCTTTTCTGTGTGCAGTAAAGTGGGTTGTTGCATTGTTGATTCACAGCAGGAAGATTCTCTGGTTAAAATGTCAGCTTTACGCACCTCTCTGATTCAAGTTTGCATGAGTTACACCTCCCACAATTATGTCAAGGGCGTACCCCACATTTTCTTGAGCACAGCTGGAATGGGTTCTTGAAAATCTATAAAGCTGAACCAGACAAAGGGGGTTAAACAAAAGCATTTGATGGTTGTAACAAATTTAGTTTGAAAATATGTCTAAAATTCTGGCTGAACTGCTTTGGTTCAGTATCTTTGTCATCATGTATTAGATGTCTCCCAGCTGGCTTAAACTTGTGTTCAGGACCTTGATCTAAATAATCAGTTTGAGTGCAGCTTTACAATTAGATTAGACAGACAGGGCCACAAAAACAAAACCTCTTGTGATTTAACTTTTAAAACAATTATTAATTTAGTTAACTTTTTCAATGCATTCAGCTGTATGTGTGAGCACACGTTCTTTAAACCTTGCAGCTAGGCTTTAAACCTGCCGGACAGATGATGCCAAATTCTTGTTCAACTGACTGACCCTGAAGATTGACATGTTCTGTGTCACATGGGTGGTTATTATTCCATCCAGGGGTTGCATTCTGGATTTTGTAGACATGACAGGCATTTTAGTACACTGCAGGACTGTGGAGTCTATTTCCAGCAGAAACGCCACAGGCAATTGGGATCTTCGACTGCCCAAGTTGTGTTCCTGGTGTGGGTGCATATGAATTGCTCAAACAGGTAACCCTGTCAGGCCTCCCTGTAGAACCACTGACCACTGAAGACTGGCAATCAGTGCCTTCTTCACCACAAATATTGCCTCAGGTAAAGTTTTCCTGAAGTCTTGCCAGGGTTTTTTAGAATTTCCATGCATTGAGGTAAAAAAGACTCAGGTCTGACTCATGAAATACAAGCAGTCTTTTCAGCCAGGACCAGCACTAATGTAGTCTAGTTTTACAGACAGCAACACTAAAGCTCTACTGTCTTGAAACCAAAGTGAGAGGATTAGGGTATGCCACAACATTAAACTACACTGAACCTTGTTTAATTTAATCACAAATGATAAAAAGCAGACAGCTCAGAGTTAAACCCATTCTTTCTGACCCTGCTATACGATGCATGGATTTGCTCATCTGAATGAGTATCTATAAGTGAGTGTCTGTGCAATCCATGCATGTAACAGACTATCAATCACATTTTGCTTAATTTCCCAATAATAACAAATTTGTGCCAAAAAGTGCATTAATTGCTTTCAAAATGTTATTTTTATGCATTTATAGATGTGACAATGGGTTGTTCAGAATAAGTAGCCTAAAGGATTTTCACAAAGTGACCTCCCCCTTGTTAAAATGTTGTGTCATCTTACTGCTTATCAGTCCAAATTGATTAATCTGATGGATATTTCAGTATTACCAATAGGCAGTAAATGATGGCATAAATAAAATCAACCCCAAAAAAGGACTACAGTAACATTCCAACTGAAAAGCTCAGAGATTATCATGTGTAATGGAAGAAATTATAACATTTACCAAAAGTCCAATCTTAGTCAGACACCAGTGAACCTTATCCCTCTGGGGATTGGTTCAGTGATTTGACAGGGTCTGGAACTCAATCTGGTCATTCCAGAGTTGAGTGAACCACAGAGGATCGTCATGTGATAAATGGGTCTTATCTGGAGGTTGTGGCTTTGGGAAGCTGATTCTGTTTCCCTCCGATTGCAACAGCAGTCAGGAAAATGGAACTTGAAGGGAATGGCTGGAATGCCCTAAAACGTTAGGCAGACACTAATTTTCATTTGTTTACAGTTTGATAACGAAACCACAAGAAGGCATTAAAATGGAACACCGTGACAATGACAGAGGAATTTGAGAACAGTGTGTTTTTTGTTAAAGAAACTTAGATTAATTTGTGTTGAGCCCAGTTTATCTTTTTTTTGCAAGTGATATAGATGTGCTTTATCAGCTGCTATCTCCTGACCTTGCACCCAGACAAACAGCATAGTGTCAATATCCTAGTGCCTACTTAGGCCAATATGGTGGTTCATGACAATGAACACAACTTGACTGTACTTGACCTGATTGTTTCCCAGTCATGGGCCTCTAGAGTGGTGCAAGAATTGGTTTCAAAGAGCCACAGAATAGTAAATGGTCTGTATTTGCACATCATTTTCTAGTCTTACTGACCTGAAAGGGAGGAGGGGTTCAGATCCTTGATCAAGGACACTTCAACATGTGGAAGGGGAGGCTGGGATCAAACCATGAGTCAAAGCCTCCATCTCTGGTAGTCTGCAAGATGTTGCAGACAGAATGGAAATAATTTACAGCAAACACACACAGGATGCGCAGCAATGGCACCTCACACCAAGATGGTTGTCTTTTCAAAATATAGCTGAAACTATTTTGTGAGGAGTCTGCATCTTCTTCCCTTGCACGCAAGTGTTTTCTCTAGATATTATGATTTATTTACAGTCCTAAAAGTTTGTGTGTTGACATAAATTTAAATTCTGAATTGACTGTGTCATTTTGTTGGCTCTGAGATGGACATGCAACCTATAGCAGTTCAAAGTATATCAACTTGTTGGAATTGATGTTCTTGTTGTTTTTTTGTTTTTTATTTTCTTGTTGCACTATTTTTTTGACTCCATCATCTAATTCCCTTTGACTAAAACCATGTCAATACAAAAACACTGCAAAGAGACACTGTTCTGTAAAAGAAAGAAACCATAATACACATTTTCATTAAAAGAATTTAAAGAAATGCTTTGTTCTGTTTTTCAAAGGAGAAATATTTTGAAAGTTTAGTTATACATTATTCCAGTACTGAAAGAGCCTAAAGAAGCGAGAGCTATTGTAAGGAGATGTAGGTAGCAGCTCAGACAAACATGGTGTGGCCCTTCCTTACTCACATCCTGAGGAGGAAACTGTGCTGCTCTGGCCCCTCTGTCACAAACCTTCAGACTAGCACTTTGAACAAGGCTTTTAATAATACTTCCATTTTTGTTTTTACTCAGGATATCTCTCCCTGATCATTTTTTCCACTAAACTTCTCTGTTTAGTGAGATTTCTTACCTTCTTGCCTTTCAAACTTCTACTCATTGTCTTCTTTTTCACTCTGCACATTTCCTTTTTTCAACACCTGCCTGTCATGATTCTGTATATAAATCTTATAACAAATACTTGCAGATATCCACCATGCATACGGGAGAGTGAGCATAGAGGAAAATCTCTCTCCTGGTTTCATAAATCACCATTCAGACAATCAAACAAATTGCTTCTCAAAACCTTCCTAACGAAGTTCTAATTGAATAAGGTGGCTGGTGCATTTAAGCAGCACAGTGAGTTGAACTCTGGACAGGATATCTTAGGTAGAATGAGTGTGCATGAGTGAGTGTGTGTGTGTTTGTGTGCTGTTGCCAGACACATAGCGGTAAACGGGTCAGGTTAGCATTACAGTGGTGACTCCCTGTGGGCCTTTCCGCCACTGTAGCAGAAACCTGAAGAATCACAGGCACTTGAAATCAGTGGAAAGTGCAGCGTGAGACCAGAAGAGAACCAGGCAGTGCCAGCTAAATATGCACATGGCAAACCACCAGGAGTAATTCATGTGCAAATTCAGCACTTTTTAGTTGTAGAATGCAAATGTTTATGTGCAACTTGTCATAAATATTTATGACTTTTAAACCATGGGTTCCACATTATAAATGAGGCTTTCCCATAAGAAAATATGAGAAATTCATATTTTTTTAACTATATTATGTAGATACAACAGCAATGACTTCATTTTTTTCTCAGGATTTTGATGGTGGTTATCTGACTTTTGCATGCCTGTTAAGCACAGCAGGGGTCCTACAGGAGAACAAACTCTCACCGGAAGGTATGGAGCAGTCCCACAGCCCAACCCCCTTCCCCACTCTGTTTACCTCCTCCTGTCCCAATGCGTCCCTCCCTGTGTGCCCCGTCAGTCTGCCATATGACCTGGTTGCTGATAAGAACAGGGGCCCCACCATTGCCCAGTGCCTGGTGCCAGCACTTTCTTCCCTTACAAAGTCTGTTAGAATGTGTGTCACAGATGGAATAGGTGATCAAAAACAGCAGCTATCCAAAACAGAAAAAAGGAAAAACCAAGACAATGGGGCCTGCTGACTTGCTACAGTGGCAAAACTTTTTGAGCCACTTTACAATGAGGTCAAACTGGTGTTGAATTGGGATGTCAAAATTTTTAAAGATGAAAACATGAAAAATTGTTGCTGTAATAAACTCCATTAATTCACAGAAGGACAGTTGCATTTGCATTTCAGCTTACATGGAATTTGTTTTTGTTTTTTCCTGCATGTGTGTGTGTTTTTTTTTTTTTTTTTTTTTTTTTTTTTTTTTTTGTAATCCACCTTTCCCCCATAGGCCAAATAATTTATATTCTAGAAGTCTGAATACAAAATAGTCTTTAAAAAAGTAAATGTACTTCTTTTCAGGCTGAGAGAATATAATCTGGTGTCAAACCTAAATATACCTGCTATATACTATTTATGTTCTAGTGCTACAAAGTGGATCTGGAGCTGATTCACTGATGGGGAGCGCTAGTTTACAGCTTTCTCTGTGGTACACTTTACAGGGTCAATGAATTGATGGAGACATCTTAACAATCTAAAATAAATACCCAAAGTAAAAAGTGTACCTACTGAAATTCATCAACATAGAATCAGCAGATTTACATTCACATACACCCACATGCACATGCAAAAAAATTATAGCACAAAACTGCAAATATATATCTCAGGATATTCTGCAGGGTAAATCTAAATCTTGTGAATCTAAGCCAAGGTTGTAAAGCTGTCATGTCTTCCCAGTAACTGGTAAGAAAACATTCCTACTTGCTAGACAGTGATGATACAAGCCTGACATGTTTTCCTGTCAGAAGTACACATACACAGAATATCAAGACATAAAATCTGCAGAGAATCACCTGCTCTTTTCACATATGGGTCCAATCATGCATTACCTCAGTTCTATACAATGGCAACAGGGTAAAGTTTGTTATGATTCAGACATGTTAAGATGAACGGCAGGTACAGAACAAACGACCAACACTTTCTACATTACCACACATTAAAACAAGAGACATAAAGCCTTAAAAAAAACCTCAAAAACAGATGTGGGCAAAATTGTTGGTACCGTTCCAATAAAAACAAACTCACAATGGTCACTGCAAAAACTTAAAACTAACAAAAGTTATGAAAAGAATTAAAATCAAGTAATGTAAATCAGATTTTCTTGTTCTGCTGAATACCTCTGAAAAATAAATTATTAAGACTGGTCTCAATGTAAATGATGGTGCCTTTGACTTAATATTTTGCTGAACAACCTTTTGAGGAAATCCCAACAATCAAAACATTAGACTTCTGCACCTGTCGACAAACTATAGAGTCCAATCTCTAGTGTCTTTGTTTGGACTAATCTGGATAATGTCAGACTAGCTAAACAGAACCCAGTTTCCAATAAAAAAAAAAAGTTTTTAATTACTTTGATTTACCATTGTGGGTTTTGTTTTCTTTCTCAGAAGGACAACAAAAATAGTGTCCATGTCTTGACATGCTTATCACACAACCCCTCTTTTATTGTCTTGCTCGTTTGCGTAATAATTAATTCACGAGTTCACCTGTCAAGGGAATGTGAGCGCTGTCTGGCACAGCTGAGAGAATTCCCCGTTACCATTTTGTCTGGACATATATAACAAGGTTCATCAATCTTCTTCAGAGACTGCTCAGAGTTTGGATTAAAAACAGCTGGGCCTCGCCAGGCTGACTCATAAGGTGGAAAAAGGCTCCTGCGCTGTCAGAAAAGCGAAGAGTAGCACATCTAACTCGACCTCGTACAGATACAAAATGAAGATTTTGCAGTTTGGTGTTGTGGTAGTGAAAAAAGAACTTGCTGAAAAACTTGAAATAGGTTACTACTGATTTTACCTCCTTTTTCTGGAACTCCACTCCTCCCTGCATGACAGGAGGGAGCCTCGCATACAAACATCTTCATGCAACCCATCAAATCATCGTAGATGGAAGCAGTTGAAAGCTTTGCACTACACAACTTGCCACTGGAGGTTGAATATTGAAGAAAAACATTAGCGGTAAGAAGGATATTGGCTGACTTTAAGGTCTGCTTCGCTTAGCTGTTCTTGGCTCTCACACAGATTAAGTCAGCTACAGAAACAAGAAAGGTGAGACCTGAGTTAGACTTTATAGTGTGCCCATGTTGAAATGTTGGTATGATCCACAAGAGGAAGGAAGGACGGGCAATCTAAGGGTGTTTCATGAATACATGCCCCACACAGAAGCCACAGAAGTGTAGACAGCATTTATTTCTGTGGAGACATTCAAGGCAAAGAAAAGTGACAGACAATGTGTGCATCTGTGTGCAACTGTGAAGTACGGGTCTGTGCAAATATGATTGTGCTTGTGTGTATGTGTGTGGCTGAAGGAGGTGATTTGACCCCGGTCAAGTCACTTGACTTCTCGGCACCTCTGCCTCCCCCAGCTGTATCAACACATCCCCCTCCTCCCCCTGTAGCTGCGCAGGCAGGCAGTGGGCCGGCAGTGTGTCAGGAGCCTGGCTTCGGCCCATCACAAGGAGACTGACTGGGTGTTTGTGTGAGTTTAGGTGGAGGGGATAAAGGGTGGGTGCACCCTTCACCGCAAGTCCACTCTGTGGAATTCAGATTATTCCTCTCCACCCTCTCATCCCCTGCTGGCAACCGTGCCCTGAGTAAACAAACAGCCAGGGTCAGGGGCAAAGTAATCAGCACTGTCGGGTAAAGCTTAATGGATTGGTGTTTGCTGACAGGTGGTTTAGTGGATCCTCAAAACTTATGCTGACTCTGCAGAGGTCTGGTGAAATCATATTAAAAACCTTTATAGTGATTAGCTCAAAAAGTAAATTGACCTCATCATGTGATGTCAGTATTATTGTCTTATTTGCCATAAATGCAAACAAAGCTAAATACTGATCTGAACTGCAATGTAAAGGAGACAAAATGAACCTCAGCCATCTGAACGTGGCCAAATAGAAGCAGTGACTGACAAGAGACAAATAAAACAAGAATCTGACATTCCAAGTGTGGATTTTCTCTGGTCACTCAGTTTCCTTCCACAGCCCAAAAACATGCATGTGAGGTTAACTGACAACTCTAAATGGGCCCTAGGTGAGTGTGTGAATGGTTGTTTATCTGTGTGACCGGGTGATGGACTAGCAATCTGTCTATGGTGTACCCCACCTCTCACCCAAAGACTGCTGGAGCTTAACACCAGCTCCACACAACCACACAAAGGAATAAAAAAAAATACACATTTATATTGGAATAATAATTTAGGATGTTTTCACAATAGTTAAATAAGTCAGGGCTTTTTATACACTGGATCGTTGTAGGTTTTAACAATAATAACTGTTTACCACTGTTTACAAACTGTCCCCAAAAAAATTCCTGTATTCTTGTGAGTCACTAAGATGCAACTTTTGATGAAAAATTGGGAATTGCCTTAATGGGTTTTTTTCCAAAATGTCTTGAGACATTCGCAAAGGTTCTAAATATCTTGGTGAATTGAGGACCCTCGGTCTTGTGTTGTCAGAATTTTTAACAAGTTTGAAAAATTAGTGAGACACAAATTTTTCTCAAAATAGTTAGAGTCATTGCAGGGATTTGGAAGGAGAGGTCGGCGACCTAAGTTTTGACAAATTGGAGACAAAAACTAGAGTCTGACATTTCAAGCATGAAAAAATTACAAAAAATAAAAATAAGAATACGTTGTAATTAAATTGAGGCACCAATGGAACACTTTGTGATTAAACTGCAACAAGAAAACTTTGCAAAACGTTTGCAAAAAATGTCAATCAAGTAAATGTTACAATTTATTTGCAATTTCAACATTTACTAAAGAACTGCTCATACAAACACTAAAATGTGAATATATAACAAAGCAAACAAGTAGATATTTGAAAACAAATCATCATCCCGATGTTAATCTAATTTATTGGCAGTTTGCTGCCATCTTTGAGCTTCATTCTTGGATGGGGGGACTGAAGATGTGCAATTTGAAAAAAGTAAAATAAATGCATCAGTTTTGGATATTAGTGTAGCAGAACACATGATCACAACAAAGAAAAATACAGAAGTTGTAACAAATGTAAATTTGATATTTTACTTTTTACTGATATGTTTTAATGTCTTTTTCCACCCTTGCTATGATCAAATGGATGCACAAGGGTAATGGAGTTGTAAAGAACTCGTGACACAGCAAGATTAACTGTTTTTACACGCAGTCCTTCTTAAACAACTGTTGAAGACATGTTTAATTTCGATCCTCTGGGTGCCATTTTGAGTAGATTTAAGGATGCTGGATGCCCTTTGCAGTGACATTAAAAGAAAAAAGCCACTTTACAAATCCTCACTGATACTCTATCACTACAGCAGTAAATACATCTTTAGGGAGCAAAAAAAAAATGAATGGGCCTCTTTGTTTTATTATTATTATTTTTGGCACAGGGAAGCATGCACACTTATGTGCGGCACTGACCGAAGGTCTATACCCAGATGGCCATGGCGCTGCAACTTATTGTACAACAAACACATCTTTCAAGCTCTCTAGCCAACACCGGCCTCTCTATGGCCTGGGATTTGAGCCAAACAATGCATTGCATCTTACAGCACAACTTCCACTGCTTCCATCCGCCATAGTTATCCCCTCCTCTGAACAGGAGCATCTAAACACCTGGCTGATTTACAGTCTTAGGTATGGTCTAAACTCCCTGCTCCAAAGCATGCGTGAGATACATTCAAACAAAGAATATATCCTCAAACACAAAATGAAAGCTGAAATTTAAACACTTTTAGAATAGTATAATGGCCACAAGTCTTAGGGAGCTCAAGTGTTTGAGTGTGTGACTCTGGACAGGTTGTCTACTCACAGCTGGCACAAAAAAGGAGTCAATAACAGGAACTCAATCAAACTGCCCTGGCTTCCGGTAAGCCATGTACTTTGGACCGCCTGGTCTGACAGACGCTGGCTTGCTGAAATACTGTTGGCAGTGGGTCACTCAACCCCCCACTCGCTCTCCCCCCACCTCCCCACCTACCTCATAGGGTGTTTTCAGTCAGCTCTGCTGTACCACACTCATTTGTACCTCATCTGACTGTGGTTTCCATGTTATGTTCAGCTGGAAGGAGAAATGTGCCTAACTGCAATAATTTGTACCGAGGCCGAGCCACAGCTAAAGCAACCGAAAGATTTAAGTAGAGTTTGTAACAGAAATGTGATGAGACATTTCTGGGAAAAGATACATATACTTTAAGGGAATGTTAAAAAGTTAAAGGCAATGTTATCATTTTAAGTACTTATACTGTGGTATTCCCACCAAGGATTCTCTTGAAGAGCAGAATAATGACCAGTCATTGGTAAACAAACTTTCAAAAAACTCTTCTCAAAGAGTTTAGACTCATCGCCTCATCACCTCATATCTTCAGTCCTTTAAATGCATCCTGTCTCTTTCCATTGAGCATGGATCGTTATCCTTAAGATGTTTTATTTTATCATAAAGAAGGAAAATAATAATTTAATTGATCCTATGCTTTGCATTCAAAGGATTCTTCTTTCTTTAGTGTGTTAATGACCATAGTTCTCATTATTTGACTGATTAAATCTAACCAGATATACATCTAATATAACACTAAAAATGTTGACCTTCACCATAACGCAGGCCAAAATCAGATCTTACCAGTGATCATAACAGATTTCACCCAAACAATTTTCACACTAGATAATGACCCAACTCACTGTGAGACACACAACCTTTTAAAGTCAAAGCCACTTTGGTGCAATGCAGGTTCCACATCATTGACATGCTGCCGACCGTCTCCACCTGTGTCCCTCAAACACCCTGATAATAAACCACTGCAACCACACCGCAGATGTTTTGTGCATACTCAGCATCATCGTGGACTGATCATGCCTGCTGCATTCTCAATGTGTGTCTGAAAAGTTTACAAAGACCCACCAAAGACCATCCATGTTCTGCCTGATTTCATTCATATCTTCACTTTTGTTTTTTGTAGATCAAGAATTCTTTTATGGCAGATATTGAAAAAAAAAATAATTACAAAAACATTCTTTATAGTTCCCCATTAAGTAGTATATTCATGATAATTTAACAATTGATTGGAAATTAATTTAGGTCTACAAGAAATTGTTGTTTTTATATAAAGTTTTAACTGTTAGTTTTGTATCATGCTGTTCTTTTCAACAACTCACAACTTGCATCCAGGGTTTATATTATAATATATCATTTAGAAGTAGAAAGCAAAAAATGGGGAAGAATTTTGTAACAGAAAAACTTTTTTGTTTTTCACCCACAAGATTGTGCCACAACAGTATGAAATTTCTGTATGGTGAAACTTGTTATACAGTGGTCAGTCATATGTGAAATGGTGGTCATAAAAGGGTTTTAGTTGGATTTTAAGATGCACATACCAACTAATGTCACAGCCACTAAACCTCCAGAGTGACAAGCACTGTTGGTTTTCCATGCTTGGATTCCAAGGCACTTGTCATCATCTCCACCTTGTTTAGTCTACATGTCACTGTCCATCAACCCACTGTAACGCTGAAATATTACGTCTTTTTCCCCCCACAAACTGTGGAGGGCACAGAACTGTAAAAATCTGTTACAGTTTATGGGAGCATTTCAAATATTGGGAGAAAACAAGTTATAAAGATTTTAAAATATTTAGAGAAAATCATTCAAATGGATTAGTCCAGTTTTTGAAGCAAATGTAACAAAACATGGTGTTTAACTTTGGATGACGGAGTATTTCATTTGCTCTTTTAATTACAACAGAGTAGTAACTCCTGACTTTAACTGAGTGGCTAACAGTATGAGAGGATGGGGGGGAGTTATACAAGACACTGGGTTATTGCTGATACTTTTATCCCATTAAAATAAAAAATCTTTTGATTCAATCATTTAAAAAGCTTGCCAATGATTATAGGTCGTGTATGTTCATATAATATAATAATTTATTATTATTATTATTATTAGTAGTAGTAGTTTTAGCATTTTAACTTAATGCATTTTAAATGAATATACTTCGAGTTCTCCCCAAAGTCATTTTTGTAATATTGTGTTAAAATAAAATTAAAAAACTACTGCTTTTGTGAGAAAGTTTTCTTTCTATTATGATGGAGAACAAGATAATTTTACAACACAGCACAAATTGGAGAGCAGGAAGATGAACAGCAACCAGTGGATGTGAGCTGGACTTCCAAAGTTATTAACGCCTTATTTATGAGATGTAATTTAGGCGCCACCCTCTGGCAAAAGACCTAATCTACATTCAGCGCAAACCTCCAATCATCTCAGCCATCCTTCATGCTTGTGTCTTCTATCTGCTTCTTCATTCCAGCACAATGAAAAAAACGTAATCATAGTCAGATCAGAGAAGATTTAAGGAAGAAGCTTTCACAACTGCAGCACACCATCACTTCCAACACACATATAAACATGAGGACCACCATCCTCTCTCTGTTCACTTTCTCACACTCTTTCTCGCCCTACAATGTTTAAAGCTTTGGCTTCAGACTAATTGAATAAGCAGCGACCCTGTGGACGGCCTCTCTGAGGGATTTGGATATGATCTCAAAAGAGATCTCCTCCGAGGGCAAACATGGCCAATCTAGAGCTATTTCATGCTTTGTGCTCCAGCACACGAAAAGCCAGAGTGAACCCCCCCCCCCTCCACCACCACATACAAACACACATAAGCAATGGATAAGAGTAATTCACACACACACGAGTAATACAAGCTTGAAATTATGATATTTTGTTTATGAAAATGTTGTTTTAATGTGATTTTTTCCAAAACACATTTTGTGTACAAATAACCAGAGTTCAACAGCTTACACTAAATACATGCTAAATTATATTTTTTTTGTGATTTCCATGATACATTTCTTTCTTAGTCAGATATCATCAAATATTTTTTTCCTACTAAAAGAATGTAAAACTATATATAAAACTATCAATGATCAAAATTGTCCATATAATGATAATTACTATGATGTAATTTATATACTTTAATTACTAAATCCTAACTAAAAAATTTTATGACCAGCATTTTATTTTGAAAAAGCACTGTCCTGTGTTGTTTTGCAGACTTGATTTTCTTACCAGAACCGCTGCAGGTAACCTGTTTGATTTATAATGCTGTGACAAAATCTGCGCTAATTCTGACCAGATCCCCCCCCCCCGACACACACACACACACACACACACACACACACACACACACACACACACACACACACACATTACTGTAATCAAAGCATTACTTAACTCTGAAATAATAAAATCTAACTGTGGCAGAAGCTGTGGGAAGTTTTGTCTTAAGGTCTTCTTAACATGCATGTTTTTTTCCTGTCTTGCTCAACATTCACATCACTTTGAGCATCATTTAAACAAGCTCCAGGGTTTTGGAGAAAGCAAGCAAAACAGTGTGGATTTTATTACATTTCTCAGCAATCCAGGAAACAGGAAGGGAAATGTTTTAGTGAAATATGATTAAATTTAGATTATCTGTGAATATTTTTGCTCCATTTTAGCCTCCAACATAAAATGAATCATATAAAAGTCGGTCCCAATTCAGTAAAGGTTATTTGTTACTCTGAGTGTCTTCTTCTTCTCCTTCCTGGAACAGGCTGTGCAGGAGTTTATGTCTGCCGTTCTTTTTTCCAACTGCCTATTAGGATTGTGGCTTCCCATGTGGCGGTGAATTTCTCCCCCCTGGCAGAGAGAGAAATATGCCATTAGTTCACCAGACCTGCAGTTGCTGTCAAAACGTGAGAGGGGAGTAGATCTATTAGATACCCATATTTCCTGGAGGAACAGACTTCATCTCTGCTTTCCCTTTTGGCACATTAAATAGAGACAAAACCCAGATGACTGGTTCAGAATCTATAAAAATACAAACTGACTACACTGCTATGGATGTGGATTCTGAAAAAAATAAATAAAAATGCTCATGGTGGGAAAAAAAATGGCCTCTCAGAGGAGAATCGATTGAGAAGACACAGTTTGCTGTCATAGCTGCACCTTGATTTTCTATTTATTTTATTGCTGATTGTATTTGTTGCAACATGTTTTACTGTTTGTAAAGATCAATAAATGTGTTCACTTAAACACTTTCTACATATTTTTTTTTCCTCTTAAACAAAGTCTGTCATTTTTCAGTTGGAGAGCTAGTTACAAATTTTCTGTGCCACTTCACCTCATCAATCTTTATCATGCGCGCTGGTTGGAAGCCACAAGCTTTTTAGCAAAAGTGTTTCTGTTCCACAATGAGGCCAGTCTGATTCTTTAAGTAGCAACAGGAATGGAGCAAGAAAGATGTGTATTAAAAGTCTGCTCAGGTAAATCACTTTTCAACCTGTCATCACCCACAGTGGTAATATTATTGGAAACAGGTGGTGAGTAGAACATGTGGATATTGGCTGCACATTTTCACAGTCCCTTAAGACAGGGCTCTGATAAATTCCACTCTTCTTTCTAAACCCCTTCAACACTTTTTACGTCTTTTTTTTTTTTCCACTGTCAAATATTTTAAAGCTCAGATTTTTGGTTTTGAACTCATATGCTATTTACTGTCGCCAAACTAGAAATTTCCTCAACGTCTGGAATGTTTTTTTTTTTCAGATCTTTAAATGAAACTACAGTAAAATATGAGATTCCAAGTCTACGTCCTGTTTTGAAAATGTCAACTCAAATTAAAATCTATTACTCTGATAATGTCACGATGAAAAAAATTTTCACAACAGAACTTTAGGTGCATTTATATATTTGAAATCTTTGTATTTTATTATTTTTGTTATTGACAGGAATTAATTTCAACCTGAGATGTTCACAAAATGTTTGAGTTTGACCTTAATTATTGTGCAAAACATGCTTTTGTTTTTACATTTTAAATTCAATTGACATTCTTTTTTTTTTTGACATCCATGAAAGCAGACCACTGCTATAGTTTCCCTTAATCTCTGTCTAAACTAACTTAAATCCAATAGATTTTTCCCTTAATCTTCTGATCATTTTCCCAATACTTTATTTATTTATTTATTTCAACATAGTTGAAAGAAAAAGTGATTGTAAAGCACTTTGAATTGCACTAATGCACAAAAAGTGCTTTATAAATAAAGTTTGATTGATTGATTTATTGAATAACATAACTGACATGTTATTCATCATGTATTTGAATAATCCCTTTAATATCAATTGCAGAATTTTTAATCCTCTCAAATGCTTTTGTGCATAAATTGGAATATTAAACTAGAAACAAAGAATTTTCAGGAGTATCTTTTTGAGATGAAACAAAGAAAGCAGCAAACACAGGTATCCAAAACGAAAGTGTTGATAATTAAATCTTATATATCAGGTGTCAGTGGAAAATGTAAACTTTGTAGTCTCTGTGAAACTAACTCAGACTGTATTTGAGTAACTCCTCTGTCTGGCTGAAGAGTTATCCTCTAAGCTGTGTCTCTGGGCTGCCCATTGTTTGTGTGAGCTCTGAATCTGCAGGCTTTACCGGCTTTCCTTTTCCTTGGGCAGGACGGAGAGGCTGCTGACTCCACATTCTCATCCCTTTTTTCCTTCCATCCCTCCATCCCCCAGTGTCCTGTTTACTCTCTCCAGGCCTGCGGCAGTGCCACCTCAGAGACTCTCCAGACCACCAAAGTCTTGGCGGCTGCTTCAGATTGGTCAGTGATGGTTCTTACTATAAGAACAAGGTGAATGCAGCTGTTGGTGGTTGGGATTTTTAATATGATCATAAATACGTCCTGTTTTTACCAATTTTAATTGTGTTGTTTTCGTTTTTGCCATGATACTAAATGAACTTTTATCATAATCCTGGACTCCCCTCATTTTTTTTTAGTTTTTAGCTCTACAATGGCTAATAACCATGTCACAACTATAAAACTATTTTTAAAAAATAAATGAAATGTTACAGTGATGTAAGATAAATCTTAAAAAGATATTCAGTCACTTGGGCTTTGACTAAGACCAAAATCTTCAGCTTCTACCATTACATTTGGCTGGCAGGAGGTTTCAAACCATCCTACTTAAATTTCCCTTATAGCCATGTAAGTAATGGGAGATGTTATTTTTGACACTCTGAGAAAATGGGAGGGAGTTTGTGTTGGCCTAGAAATATCTTAGGAGTCTTTTTCGGAGAATTGGTTGCCCTCTGCTGGTTCTGCACAACTCTTTTACATTAACTGTCAGCAACAATGTGGTCTGTTTGCATAGAAGTACCGCAAAAGCAAACTCCATCATGACATTCATTTTTGCATGGGTGGTCCCTTTTACATTGTTGAACTCAGCTCCTACAAATGCACAAAGAAACCTTTGGTCCAAATTTGGGCAAGAAGAGGTTTTTTTTTTTCTTTAATCTGCATGGGTTATTCTGTCAGTGACCCATTAAAGCAAACAGC
The DNA here is from genome assembly GCA_006937955.1 of Pachypanchax playfairii. Taxonomy (NCBI): domain Eukaryota; kingdom Metazoa; phylum Chordata; class Actinopteri; order Cyprinodontiformes; family Aplocheilidae; genus Pachypanchax; species Pachypanchax playfairii. Next base: position 4,429,477 of record SSNP01000021.1, read on the forward strand.
ACAAGCCAAGCAGCATATGCAGCTACATTATTGAGGGTTTTCATAAAATGCTCACGAGTGAGACATTGTTTTCCTCCCAAGAGTCTGCTTTTGTGGAGTGAGGGAGAAGTATTGGTCGTGTTGTATTCAACATTTAAAAGATGCTGTTTGGAAAGGCAGACGTGATTTCAGAAAAAAAGTGAATCAGCTGAAGAGAACTTGGGGAAACTCTAAGAATACAGGTCTGTATGTTTTAGCCTCAACATGAAACCAACTAGCCTCAACACGAAACTAATCTTTTTGCTGACTTTTAGTATCGTCAGCAGAAAATTAGCAGTGAGGTTGCTGCGACTGCGTGTAAAACTTGAAAAGAAAAGTTGCAAATCAGCAAAACAGAAACAAAAGTTTGGCAGGAAAACCGTGTGATTTACAGTATCTTCAGGTTCTGTTTTAAATTATTCTTTGATTATTAGCCATCAAAGATTATTTTATATTTTGCACGAGGAAACACACATAATGACAAAAGAATAAGGATCTAAATAAGGCACAATCCCACGTTGTTTTAATGCCCCAACAAAAACGTTCTTACTCTGAAACAAAACCTGGAACGCTGAAGGCTAAAATGGTGGAACTAAGGCTCCTGATGCCAACTTATTTTTGTTGAGTTTTCAAGATTTTGACAAGAACAGAATGCCTATAGGTCACTGTGGGTGCTAAAGCTACCCCACACAGCACCCGCACACACAGACACACAATGTACATACAGTGTGTAAAGCTTTGAGACTGACACAAGTCTGTGTGTTTACAAAAGACCTAAACTTTTCTGACAGTCAATGGTTTTGTACTTGTTTTAGTAAAATATTGAGATTCTGGTAAATTTTATTTTGGTTTTATTTCAGTAGAATATTTCAAATTGAACCACAACTCAAAAGTTAAAATAGATGTTTTCCAATGAAAACCCATAAAACAAGAAGGAATTTGTACTTAATACTATTTATCTATGCAAAGATATGTTTAAATGCATCATATTTTTAAAACATTTTAAATTTAAGAAGATACTGAAAAATAAAATGTGTTAAAGTTCTATTAAAGCTAAAATTTGTGGGAGAAATCATACCTGAGAGTCTGCACAACCAAAGTGTTCAAATATACAACCATCTTTCATAGTTCACCTACTGTAGGTATGAAATATATGCAAATATCCAAAAAGTGTTGTAATAGAATAAAATACCTTTCATTTTCTTTAAATAGATGTGCATTGTAATGTTTTTCATAAATGTGATTATTCTACATTAATTTTACAGCTTTTCTGATGGCATTCCTCTGAAATAAAACCCTAAAACCTACCAGTAAGTGTATGACCATCATCCAAACACCCTTGAATAGACACAGACACAGTAAATCTTTTTTGCTTGCGCTGCCTGCCACACAACACATAAAATTTCTCCCTCAAAAATGAGCTCTTTGTGTGGTCAAGTGAATATGGCCTGAAGAATGAACCGCAGCGCCGTGACTCTCTTTTCCTGTTTCCTCTGTCTAAAAGCAGACCTGCCTTAAATGAAGGCAGACCTAAAAATGTAAAACCAAGAACAAAACCAGAAAGAAATTTTAACTTAGTTCAGGTATCAGTAATCCCCAATAATGAGGTTTTTCTATGAATAAAGCAGCAAAAGACTGATAGAAATAGACGTATTTGGCTGTTTTGACTGTATATCCATAGATATTCTTGTTTTTTTCAACCTGTTTCAACAAGTTGCATCCATCTAGTTAATGATATCTTTTACCTCACCTCAGTCTGACCCTTGTCACTCAGTTTCAGAGCTGTGACATCTATCCATTACTCCTGTTCTGTCTCAAACTCCATCGTGGGAAACATTTCATACTACAATAGCAGCAGCCATGCGGGTTGCCATTTCGGTGCCTTGTGCTGTGTTTTTGTTGGCCATTGGAGCTGTTTTTAGGAGTCAGGCAGAGAACAGACTAAGGGTCTTTTCCCTTCAGTACAGTCTCTGCTGTGGTGACTCCACGGCTAAGCTCATCGATCACAATGCAGTGGGAGGGAGGACAAACACTGTGGGTGGGATGGGAGAACTATACTGAGACATGTATAATATGTACATGCAGGAAGAATGACTAGAATGTTGTATCGTAAGGTATGAAGCTTGTGTGCGTATGTTATTTTTCACAAAGTGTGTGATACTAGACAAAAGGGAATCCAATAAAACTTGACAGGAGAAGGATGAGTAGATGTTTGCTTGGACAAAGGGTCAAGAGGGAGTTCATTTGTCTGGGTAGAAAGATTTAAGAAAACAAAACATGTACACAAGCAGCATTTTCACATACCCAAAGTCTGCACATGAGTTTGTGTTATAATCCACCCATCTCATATGCAGAGGGCTCCTTTTGGTGTCTTCTGCAAAAGCTCCTCAGTATGAGTTATAGCATGAAAAAGTGAAAAACATAGACACACACAGGGAGAGGTCTGATGCATTGTAGCTCTTTTGACAACAGAGGCCTCTCAGCAGGACTGGCAGATTGAACAGAGACACCATGCAGGCTGAGGGGATGAGCCAGAGGGATGAATAAATACAAATCTGATGGAAAAGGCCCCATTGTGGGACCGCCTGACCAGTAGTAGGGCCAAACCTGGAGGTGATATGGAGCCAAGCAGATGACCCAACAGTGGGGAACCTCAAAGATCATTAAAGGCTTCAGCACGGCCATTTGATCAGAGTGGAAACCACTGAATGAAAACACTGGACAAAGTGAGCTGCTGTGTTTCCCCTTCATCTGGAAATCAGTCCACATGTGGGTGGGAGTTCTTTTCATTTCAAAACTCAGTCATACTGTTTCTGGGCTTACACAATACATACTGGCTTCAGTCTTATGATCACTTAATGACATATGATTAACGTTTGACAGTTTTTTTTAAACAATCCTTTATTACTTTTAATATAGGAGAAACACGTTTTGTAATATTTGACTTTTCACATTAAATTTTCAAAATTAGTGAAAATTTTAGAGTTATCTTCTTAAAAACTCTGAAAACTTCAGGGAAAAAAAAACAAATGAAGAAAAGTCCAACTAAATGTGGATTTGCACTAAATAACTGACATTTGTGTTTGAGGTTAAAATAACTTATTTAAATTATATATAGCTATTTAGGTTACTTGGTAACTCCCAGTCAAGGATTGCAAGGAGATGCAAAACCTTTGTTTCATGTTCAGGGTGTTAATGTAAGTCCAAATAAGGCACCAAATGGGAAAACCAGCTTTTCTTTTTTCAAAAAAAATCTATGAAATTCTTCACACAGAAAATATCCATTTTAAAAGAATCATAAAGAGAAATGTTTGACTATTCGAACAAGACATGGATTTACTTTTTGTAAGTTCAGTTTTTGACCTTCAGGTACTGTAACCTCTGTGTTACAAGCCACAGGCAGTAACTACGGGTGTATGTTTGAATGTTTTTTCACATCTGCCTGCTTGTTGTGAGTATTATTCTCATGAACCAAACAGCAGCAGAAGCATATTTTCTATGATTATTGGCACTGATATCAATGATAGCCAGGTGTGACTGCTGTCAGGAAAACTTCAAAAGGATAATTGGACATTGTTTTTGGCAGTAGACCTCATCGGTGTGAAAAATAGATCAGCATGTTTCCACCACTGGACGTGAGGACACGTGTACTTCTATTAAGTGAACATAAACGTGGTCTGTCCTCCCACCCTACCCTGTACAAATCAGAACCACCTGCCTAAGGCCCTGAGAACTGGCTGGTCCTTTCTCCAGAGCTTGTATGAGAGAGAGCACCGCTTGTTTGGACAAACGTCAGGGCCCAGCTCCAGGGGGCTCTTACATGAAACGGAGAGCAGAGAAGGGAATCTTACCCTTCACATAGCCTCCTTCAACCCTGAGCCTCTTCTCTCCCCTTTTGAGCTGGGCCCAATATTTTTTAATTACATCCAGGAAACTCCTGTTACAAAGGACACTTTCTTAGTCAGTCTGGAGGGAGGTTGCGAGGAGTTCTGAGGTCACCCTCTCTTCTTTTGCTTTCTCCATCCTCTCTCACTGAATGTGTGTGGGTGGTAAAAATATCAACCAACAAAGTGGAGCATAAGCCACCACCAGATCTAGGTGTATGCTGTAAGCCTACTTTCCCAAACCCTGGAAAGCTTTTGGGTCTCTATATGTGAGCTCTTCAACTAAACAAAAAGCAAAAAGAAATCCAAATCCAAACGCAGTAAAAGAAGCAATAATACTAGCTTTAACCCTTATACTATCATCCTTGTTGTTTACATGTACTCTATTACAATACTTGTCTTTATGAATTATATTTTGTGTAGTTTGACAGAGATTTAGACATGTCATCAAGATTTTTGTTCACTCCTCAGTTCTTTGCTCTGGTGGTCTCTAATTGACAGGAACTCAGGAACTATTTGTTATCTTTAGGTCCAATAAGTCCATCTGGTTTTGATTTGGCTCCTTGAGATCGCCCCCGGAGATGTGGATGGAGGGGACTTAAGGGTGAGGCAGAGTGGTGGAGGGGCAGCTCACAGAGACTTTTTTTTTTCTGTTCTTAAATTGAATTTCTCACCATTCCAACCTGGGTCTTAGAGCAGCTTGTGATTGGCTTCCAACCCTCAGGCTCAAGAAGAGAAAGGAAGAGAGAAAGAACTGGAAAAATTCCTTGGAAGAAATCAGTTTCACCTGTTTTGCCAAAAGACTAACATGTTCTGAGGAACATCTATTCTCTGCCCTTATTTGTTGGAATGTATGAACTCTTTCTGAACCATAAAACCTGTTTTATTTAATGAGAGAAGAACTATTGTGTCAAAACATGTAGATTTATTAATCATCCAAGTTGTGAAGATTGTTTGCATCCTATACCAAATAAGGCAGGAACATTTTACTAAGGTCTGTTTCATAAAAAATGCAATTTATGCAAATATTGAACACATTTTGCATAGACAAAATGGATAATGTTTGGGGGGTTTATACACTGTACTTCTCTGATTTCAGCTGCATTGTCAAATCAACATTCTACAACATGTCTTGTGATATTCAGTGCCTTTATTTAGGCTGTTTTTGAATGAACTTATTACACTCTTTAAAACTCTTTGACAACACTGAATTTATTTTATTTGAATTCAAAATTGAGAACAAAAATAGAATAAAAGCCCAAAAGAAAAAAATAATTTCATTGGACCAAAAAAGATTTCGATTTAACATTTGCTCGATTAACATTTTAAAAATGCAAGGTTGGCAGCTGTTAAACCACTGTTTATCTGCTATTGCTGAATTTTCTGTTACTTTTTTGAGTGTCTCCAGAAAAATAGATCATCTTTATGAGCAGATTCTTACAAAAGAACTCCTACACTCTAAAAAAGAAAGAATTAACAAAACATTGGCTAAAAACCTTGGTGCATAACATTCTTGACCAAACTGAAAATAAATGTCCAATGTAGCATGTGATAAATGTGCAAAAGCTTGTTTTGGAAGAATTCTGGGAACCTTATGGATTGGTGATGCCTTAAAATTAAACAGGAAGTTTTTGCACCTCTATTTGTCTGGTTTTAGAGGGGCGTTGGACCACTGAATCAGGAAGGACAATTTTTTAGTTTTTTTAAATTTGTTAATTTGATTCAAGGTTAAAATATACAAATGTCCGGCAAACATTAAAAGCTCAAAAATTTGATTTTAAACATTTAACTCATATTTTTCATTTTAATGTTGTTTTTGGTATTTCAAATTCTCTAAGAGATTTACTTTTTTAGTAGGATTAGGACCTTCCTCAAAAACCCTCCATCATCACAATAAATATTATTGTTCTATACGCTTGTCTATCAAAAATTGTATGGTATCTTTAAATATTCCTTGTTTTTTTTCTATAAAAGTGTCATTCCCTTGAGACAATCAAAAAATATTCAATTTATAGATTGTTCTTCTGGTATTTACTCTTTTTGACTTCTTGAAAATAGATAAATTTGTGATAGATTTAAATCTGTGTCTCCACGAGGAAAGTGGAGGACAGGTTGTTTCTCTCACCCATCTCACGTTACTGTCTGCTGTAGATCGTAAGTACTACGTGGAATAAATCAAAACTGCTAATTATTTTCTCAACCCGTACAATCTTACAACCCAAACCATCTCAAAGTATGTGGATATAAAAGTGGTCGGCTTTGCGTTTTGGTGGAACAGTTTGCTTTTTTGGTATTTTTGTGCGATTAAATACACGTTTCTCCTGGTTCTCTCCTGCATTTATCCCTGACTAATGCTGTGGCTTCTGCAAAAAAAAAAAAAAAAGACCTCACAACCCTTTAAAGAATAGAGTTGGCTGAACGTTAAGATTTCTGGGAAGACATTGAACAGAGCCACTTCACCTTAAAGGTTTTTCTTTCTCTTCCATTAAAGGACAAAATGACGTATCAATCATTTTGTTTTGTTGTTGGTTCTTTTCCACATATCTTAACTGTGTTTCTCCAGCTTCCACACCGTCCCACTGACTCTGTTTATTTTTTCAGGTGGCAGTATTGCCCACACTGTCTGCCGCAGATGCTTTTTATTAGCCTTCTGGAATCAGTTCAACTTTAATCCTGAGTTAGAGTTTTTTGTTTAGGTTTTAAAGCAACAGGATTAAAAAGCTGAATCCAAGAATATATATATTGTTGAGAATAGTTTCCAATTACTGACTCAATTATTTTGAGCACTTTCGTATACCTTTTTTATGATGTATATTATTCAGTGGCCAGGTTTTGGCTAATTTAGGAAAGTACCATTGGAATAAATACCTCACATTGCCAAAAACGAACAGTTTCTGAAGGTTTTGGCCTTTTTTTTTTAAAGATAGAAAACAGAAGAGAGCAAACACATTTAGTTTCTGTTTAATGATTGTGTATACACTTCACAAATACATGCTGATTTTTTTAACACACAGTTAAGGCAACATCTAGTCACAAAACTTGTTTTCTAACTGTCACAAAACTTTCATCATCATAAAGCAAAATAAATACATAGAAGTTGCTGTGATAACTTATGCAGTCAGTCGGTTATGTATTGTTTTCAATGAGAACCTTCACAGAAGGCATTCCAAAAGAACTTTTTAAAAAATGAAAAAAGCTTCTAAAAGTGTTGTGAATATGCAGCCAGAGACAAACAAAGGAGCGAGTTAAAGCTTACAGTACTATTTTTGTTTAGTTTTTTAAAAAAAAAAAAGCCATATTTAAGTTTTGGTGATTGATCAAACACACAACTGGAATCGTGCAACATATATCACATATTGATAAGACATAACATGTGGTGAATTCTTTTTTTTTGTTTAAATAAATAACAATATAAAGTGCACATTCTGATTCTTCTGACGACCACTACACACATTCCATTCTGACAATACAGTGTTTTTATAGACGACATCTTCAAAATTTAAAGCTAGATTGCATGTATTTACAGCCCAAAGAGACATAAATTCATACAGATGACTGCTTTTAGAACGAAATATGAATGTGAATCTTTCTACAAGCGTCAAATAATAGCAGCGAAAGAATCTCTTTGAATATAAATCTGTTTACATGGACAAAAAAATGAAAAGGAAAAGCATTTTTGGGGGGTTTAGACATTGGTGAGTTAAAGTGAATATCTGAAAGTAAAGCAAAGAGTAAAATGTGTACTATCAATGGCACACAAAGTCAGTCTGAAATATCTGATGTCAGCTGAGGTGATATTTAGCACCATTTTATGAAAAAATGAAAATACTAGAAAATAAAAACTGAACCTGACACAGAATCAAATAGTTAAATTAAACGAGTGGTTTGACGTTACAAGATAATCATGTTATTTCTTTTTTTATCTCGCATGATGGTTTTATTTTTTTTATGAAAAGTTGTCTTATAAAATTGCAGGATCACGCCGATCGATACAAACTGTTAGAAAATTTAAACCAGATTTCCTGCTGTTCATTAATCACATTCACACAATAACAAACCCTGGGAAAGTTAGAGGGGTTCTCAAAATTTCAATCCATGTTTCAGATGCACAAGTTAGAATTTTGGGGGGTTTCGAGGGTTTGCATAGACAGAAGGGTTGGTCCAAGAAGTAACAGCTGGTATCATCTCATCTGTGTTGCGGTCTAAAAAAAAAATACATTGAGAGCGTTATTGGTCTATACATGTATCGTCTCTTCTACAGCTCAGCATAAAATCTTAGACATGCTTCCCCCTTGTGGAGGATCTGAACATCTTGCAGGCTTTAGGATCAGGATATTTTACACAGAAACAGCTTGAGATTTACCTTAACTATCGGCAGGGGGAACGCATGATGCTCGCCGTGATCTACACATGGTTTTCTGTGAAATATGCAAAATTTAAAAGAGTAATTAATAAATAATTACTAATGCAAAAGGTAATGAGATACACTGTAGGTTATCCCAATGCCAGTTTATTTCTATAAGTATTTCACAATTTTCATTGCTAGAAGGTGACAAACAAAAATAAACTGTAAAGTTCTGCTTTATTATTTCAATACAACATGATATGTGGAAATCACATTCTACCTTTGTATAAAGATGATGATGAAGAACTGAGTCAGAAAGCCAAGGATGCCTCAGTGCCTCACATGCTCCCATCCTCCAACTGAGGAAAAAACACAATCATGAAAAAGTTGATCATCCAGTTAATCAACAGCTTAGATCTCACAGATAAAGACAGATTTTACTCACCTTTTATTTACAACTAAAAGTCTGCGTATAAAATCTTTGGCTTCTTCTGACGTATCGACAAACTCTTGTTCCTCAAAGTTCCACTGACAGGCCAAAATGTTGTTCAGCGTCTCACTCTCGTTGTCACCCAAGAAGGGACACAAACCACTTAAACTAAAGATAATAGAAAAAGAAGTGTTAGCATTGATCAGTGCACAATCCTGCATGTATTTGTGTGATTACTTACAGCATGTAGGTGATAATACCAAGGCTCCACATGTCTGTGTTGAATGACACAAAGTCATAATTGACAATCTCTGGGGCAAGAAACTCTGGAGTCCCAAAATTCACTTTTAATTTCTCTCTTGGTTTATATCTAAAATGTGATATTATCATATTAATGACTAGACATTTTTACAAACAGAGATAATCCATAAATCTGTCAGTAACACGGATAGCAGCACTTACATCCTGGCAAGACCAAAGTCAATGATCTTAATCTTATTGGTGACTCTGCTGACACACAGAATGTTTTCAGGCTAAAAAGAATCAAACACAACAAAACATGATTTTTTTTAATGCTACAAATCAAGTTTGACAGAGTATTAAAATAAATTAATTTAACAGTAATTAGTTCACACTGTATTAAAAGTTTTGCTTTGATCTTTGACGTCCTACAACCTATACTAACACACTTCACTTAAATTCACTTAAATCCACCCCACATGATGATAAAACCTCCAACGTGCCTTAATGTTGGTGAAATGTTATTGTCCTCACTGGTTCAGTTTACTTGTATATGATGCTCTGCGGTTGCAAAGACTTATTTTTGTTCCTCTTCTATAAAACATCATGTCAAAAACAGAATGACTTCATTACGCAGGAAACTGATGTGATGTCATATTCTCATGTTATTGTTGCTTCTTTTCTCTCTACCTACTCTTTGGAGGTTTTTTCTAGATGCATTGTTGTTAAAATTCTTCTCAGTATTTGTGATTCAAAAAAGTGTAAAAATATTCAAACTATATGAATAAATCTGACATTTTTTATTTGCATTTTGTGACAAAACTGTATGTGATGGAAATATTTTATTGGCTGTTTTGAACTCTGCATCACCGAATCAGATAATGTCAGCTCTTTTTAATGAAATTGCATAAACGTATTTTTTCAATGAAGACGGATGTAATTCTAAAATGTGACAGAAGATTTCATTCTTGGTCTATCATTCAGTTGCAGCAATATTCTGACCAGAACTTCACGTGTAGCTCCATTACCTTTAAGTCCAGGTGAAGAACAGACATTTTGTGCATGTATTGCAGGCCTTCACAGATCTGCCTGATAAACACCACAGCATCCAGCTCCATTAGAGTGTAGTTTTCATCGATAATCCTGTCAAACAGCTCCCCTCCACCGACACTAATATCAAACACATAGAATACATAATACATTCTGTTGAAATCCTACACATTTCCATTTTAAAGAAATGTCTATAATTGGCTAAACTGTTGGGAATAATAATAAAAATGAATTGGATTAACAATCAAAATATGACTAGTGGATGAATTAACTTGTGTTGCTCTAATCTAATAAATTTAAGGACAACTAACTTAACTGATTGAGATAATTTCATAAGAATGAACATGTCTGGGGAAAAAAAAAAAAACAACAAAAAAGAGGATCGTACTATTCAAGTACAAGAATGATGTCATTCCTTGACTCATAAGCTGCATAGAGTTGGATCAGGCTGGCATGGTCCAGATTATTCATGACCTGGATCTCATTCTTCACCACGTCCTACCAAAAACACAGGCACAGAAAGATGCAGTGGCAGACAAAAACACAAGCACAGAGATACACAAAGAGTCGAACGCACACACACACAGACAAAATGAGAGGTGTCAGCTGTTCTCTGCTATCAGAGATGGTGCTTGTTGTCTTTTAGGTCAGTAATTTGTCACCTTGGTGAAAAGTATTCTCTTTGTCTGTGTTCCAAGAGCGGCCTTGCTGTGTTCTAGTAAGCATTAAAAATTGCAGTTGGGCCCTGCTTTTTATATCACACATGGTTTAGTTCTCATGGAAGTTATCTAAATAACAACTGAGGCTGTGTACCTTTTCTTTCTGATTCCTGGCTTTGATGACCTTTGCTGCTAAAGTAAGACCAGAGGAATTTTCAACACATTTGTGCACTTGGCCAAAACGACCCCTAAAAGAGACAGATACACACACAAATTTTTTTTTTTTTTTCTGCAGAGACACAAAAACAAATGTACCAGCGTGAATCATGGCAGTATCAAAAGTTACAAATCAGAGGAGGTTTTGTAATGACAAATCAGTGAATGGCTCTCCAACTGGGATGCATTTGGAAAGTGTCATAAATGATCCGTTATTTCAATAAACCTGAGCTGGCCTCCGTCTCTTCTTTGAAGACGTGGATTAGCTCTTGATAAGCTACCAGCTGGTACCGAGGATACAGTTTCACATGCCAGTGAGTCCTAAACTAAAAATAACTACAGTGACTCTGAAGTTATGAACCATTGAATAGAGGTAAAGTTAAAGGGAGGAGGGAGAGTAGGAGGACTTTGCAATTATTTAATTAGAAATTTAAATAAATACTTTTAACTGACTCTGATCAGTAAGAGATCTGCTTATTTTCAGTAGTTTTATTTTGTATTTGGTTTGAGAAAAAGTGCAGCACTCACCCACCGAGGACCTCTTGCCAGTTGATGGTGTAAAAGTTCCTGATCTGGTTTGGCTTAGCTGACACAATACGATGATTGAAAGGAGCTGCCGGAGGAGGAGTCGTGTCTGGGGAGGATGGAGAGATAAGAGTGTGTGAACATACAAGTTTGACTGATAATTAGTTGCTGTGAAGACTTTTAAAGTGTACTGTCAGATCACGTTGGGAACTTACAGACTGTAATAACATGCTGTAATTAACATTAAGTATGCGTTAAAGAGGAGCGGGCACGGTGTGAGTCAACTGGTTGTTTAGGTGCCCCGTGTACAAAGGTCAAAGGTCCTCAAAGCAGTCAGACTGAGTTTAAGTCTCAAGTTCCAAAAGATTAACTGGGCTTTACTGCACTTCACTCAATTTGTAAAACTCCAGTTCCCCCAAAAACAAAAAAAAAAAGTTGGGAGGCTTTAAAATTTAAATAAATACAGAATCCAATGATTTGATGATCTCCAAAACTCATGTTATTCTCAATAGAACACATACTTTACACAGATATTTCACAATTTCAGCTCATTTTGTATCATCCTAAAATCCCAATTTTTCCACTTCATCAAGATTTTTTTAGTTGTGTATAAAATTTGCTGGTGAACTTTGTGATGAATTCTTGTGACCACATATGATGTTTTAAATGTTGATTCCACAGATTTTTATGTTTCTATTCTAAGATATTTTTTATTTTATTAACATATTTTTTACTTTACTAGGTTTTAAAGTGTACATATATTCATAATATTAGAAATACTTTCCAAATTATAGATGCTCCAAATTATTTGTGGCCACTCGCAGAAAAAATGTACTTTCAATGTATGAACTGATGATCGATTCTTTTCAACATCTCAACTTTCAAATCACTAAAACAGACACTTTAACAAGTTAAATTGTTTCTTGATTGACACACGTGACATGTTTCAACTCTACAAGTAAAAAAAAAAAAAACATGAAGAATAAGAGGATGTGACTTACCAATAAAGAACCGCTCAGCATCATCATCATCATCAATGCTTTCCTGTCTTTCACTCTCCATTTTTTCTTTAAGATTCATCTGGATTTCAACTCCATTTGCCTTAAAGATGGCCCAGTCCTCAGACTGTGACCTCTGCTCATCTTCATCCACATCTTCCTCCTCCTCCTCTCTTTCTTCCACCTGGTTCACAAAGATCTGATCCTGCTTGGGCTCTATACACGGAACGGCATCTTTCTGGTTCTCACTGTGGATTGAAGTTCACTTATTTTATTTAAGTGAGTAAGAATAGCCTTCCTTCGACCTGATTTTTGCTCATGACAATGACATATCGGAAAAATTGCCGTCGTCAAGTAACTGAGTCACTGATTATCACTTTGCACATTCATAATAATCCTAAAATTCTCTACAGAATAATTGTGACATAAATCCAAACACAAGTTATTCTCACAAATAAAACAGATGATGATTTTGCATTTAAAATAACTTGAGTCCCAGTTTATAGAATACTAAATTGTCAACTTAAATGTACCTACAATTTGTTGCAGCAGTTATTATTTAATTAAAAATAATAATACCTGTTAGCAATGACTTTATTTTCATCTTTGTAAGAAGCTGAGACCTCTGACGTATCATCTGCTTCCTCAGTAGCAATAATATTCTCTTTTGGTGTTTCCTCTTGGGCTTCGAGCTTTTCTCCTCCATCTTTCTTTTCCTCCACATCAGGTTTGATTTCTATGTCTGACACAACAGCATTTTCATCAGGCTTTTCATCCCCTGCCGTCTCCTTAACAGGTGCCTCTTTAACCTCCTCAGCTTCATCAACATGGGAAGCTTTTTGCAGGTGGTCCATCAGGTTGGATGCAGTTACTTCAGGCTGCTGATCCTCAGGAGACACCTCAGCACCCAGATCCAGATGGGAGAGCTGGTTCCCTGATTTCTCTGCATTTTCTCTGTTTAGTTTCTGCACCTCTTCAAGAAGCAATGCCTGCTTCTTAAGGGAGATATTATCTGCAGAAAGTGCACGTATTGGAAGTCTGAAATTTCATGAGGTTGATACTCATTTTACTAAAGTTGTTTTGCTGAAGATAATACCATTATATTCCTGTAAGACTAATGGAAAAGAAATAAGCCTGTTTTTATGTATTTGTCACAGGTGTGAATTAGCCATTAAATTCTGGTAAAAACAGAACCTGGTCTGTTGATCTGCTTACCTGCAGCATCTGGTGGCTTCATTTTCTTTTGAGTTTTCAAACCCTTCAGGCTCAAAACAGACTTATCTGTCACATCTTTGCCTTTCAACTGGAAAAATACAAAATATGTTTTACTTATTCAAGGAATACAGTTTTATTAATGAACCTGACAACATGAATACAGAGTTAAAACAATCGTATGCTCTGGTGCCATTTGACATTGAGTTTACTTCTCTTCAAAAAAAACAATTCAGCAAAAATAAATCTGTGTTTTTCTGGTTTTTTGGGGGGAGAGTGAAATCCAAACTATAACATTCACATTGTAGGAGCAGCATGTAGGGTTATAACATGAAGAATGAGTTGTAATATGAAGTCTATGAGCACAATAAAGCTACAAAGTTTCCATATTTACAGGATGTGAGGAAATGTTTTGGTCCATGGAGTTTCATCTTGTGGGAAGGCTGCAGAGAACTGGGCTCACATGCAACAGTTCTCTCCCATTTCCTTTTATTGGCTTTGTTGAAGGTAGTTTTCCAGTAAAAAGACAAAATGGAAATGTTTAGTAGCTTTAATGGAAGGTGTATGTTATACGTATGAGCACAAATTAAAGAAAAGTGTTTAAATAAAGTTAGAGTTACATAAATTATAGGCAATATGATGAAATATATAAACATATATATGTGGACAGGTTAACAGTGCAAATAAAAACCTCTACTGTAAAGTTAAAGTTCCAATAATTGAAAGCGAAGATACAGAAAAAGACAGATTTTTAAAAATGGATGCATTCAATGCAAGTCAGCAGGCAGATATTGGCTTATGTAATGACATGCCTTTGCTTATTCATGGCTGATGGATAGATAGCAACAGGATGGTGAATTTATAGCTTATCACTTGTCACACTCAGCGGCGGCATGCAGTGCTGACCCTATGTGGAAAATATTACAAGGGATAGATGGTTGTTGTTCAGATTTCCCAGCTGAGTCAAGGGAACTCACTGAACACCGTCCGATCAGGTCATGATGGAAAAACCTGTCTCGAACTTGTGATGACGCACACTTGTTACATACCTCTGACTTGGAGGCTAAGCGAAGAGTGTGCGCAGAGACCAAAGTAACATGAATTGCATGCACAATATTTCACACCTCTGGAGGTGGAATATGATGATGCAACCACCTGATAAGCTCCCTGACAACAGAAAGTCCCTGAAACATGATCCATAATGCATTTCATCTGGTCGTTAATAATCAGGAGGTAACATGGTGTAAAAGTAGAGTGAAAAATTGTGACTTATTCCATTATGTGGATTTACTGTAATTTAGGAGAATTGTAGGTTTTATTTCAATACTTTATTCCAAGTATGAGTTTAAAGCCTTACTCCACTGTATCAGTGTTTTGAGAAGGAAATAATCTTCTTACAGTCACTTTTGTCAGTTTGTGCTTCACTTTTAGGTCATGCTTGAAAGAAAGACAAAACCTCTGGAGCCATGCAAGTGATACGACTGTGAAAATGTCTGTGTCTCTGCTGCCAAGTAGCACTTAGTGACCTTTTTATAGAGTCATCATACTCCACCTTATGATTGGATAATAAAGACCGAGAGCTCAGATTAGATTTGTAGGAAGCTTCAGTGTCACACGAGCAGCTGGAAATTTAAACACTTTATTAATTGAGGACAATTTGATCAACACAAAGCTGTAACTCCATTTTTTACTTTTTGATCCTGCAGCATCTTCAAACGAAACACAATTCAGTTCTTTAAAAATGATATCTTGCTATGAACTTTGGATAATGCCCGCTCTTTTTTTGCAGCTCTGTGTTCCTCTAACTGACATATCATTAACTAGAATTCTGGGACAAGGTAAGACTAGTAGTACAAGTACAACATTCTCACAGAAATATGAGTGAGTGAGAGAAACCAAGAGCAAAGGAGAAATGGAGGGAAACTTGATTCATCACATATTGTTGACACATGATAAGATGAAGGGGGTTTTCAACCCCATAAACTCTTAAGATCCAAATAAAAGATTTAAAAAGCTAATCATGCCACTCATGTTTCACCTCGGGCCTCATACTGGTCTTCTTGTATGATGCTAGCAGTCCCACACAAAACCTCATGCCAGGGAGGCCACATTGCATCCAGCACAGAAAGAGCGCCAACAGCAATAAACCTGAGTTAAATTGAGATTTGATGCAGATGCCATATTTACTGTGCAGTAGCAATACTGTTCAAATTAATTTTCATCATTTTTTTTAATACTCATAAGGTATTTGGCAAGTTTATATATTACTCCATCTTATTATATTGCAAGCAAGTACACAAGCCAAGCTGCAATCTACCACAAGAAAACTGTTGGTCAGCTTTGGTGCTGTGATCATTTTCATATGGTCTGCCAAGAAAAACAAGTGCGTACTGAGATCTATGACATCAGAGTCAACACAGACCAGACAGCCTACTGTATGTGTAACACTGACAAAACCAAAAGATGATTTTGTAAAACTGACATATCAAAATAATAAATGCAGACCTTAGAATCTGAGCTTTTTGACCATCATTCAGTAACTGGTCATTTTATGTTTTTCTCACCTTATCAAGCTTCTTGTTTATTGTATCTGTTGATGGTTTCTTTTTAGCACTTTGCTTTCCTTTACTGTCTTTACATTTAGCCTTCCGAGCAGCTGGGCCTTTGAACATCCTCTCCATAACCTTTGAGCTCTTCACAGTCTCCCCAATGAAGCTGATCACTTGCTGCATGCTGAGAACCAGTTTCTCCATCCCCTCCAGTTTCTGAGCCTGTTGTTCAGACCGCTTGTTCACCACGGACATTATCGTGCTCATCTCATGACAAATTTCCCTCACTTCTCGACCCATCACTTGGGTTTGGCTCATCATCTTGGGTGGGAGATGGATCTCTTCCTTATCAACCATCAAGTGCTCCATATCCTGTTCAATGTCATCGATTTCCTGAGACATTCCATCTAGTCGACTGAGGACCTTCTCTTGAATGCTGATGAGCTTGTCCATCTTGCTGCTCAGAGATTCAATGCGGTTTTGAATGAGGTCAAAGCCTGCATTATTACAATCTTCCATTGCGTTCATGACCGACGAAGTCATAGCTTCAAATCACGCCAGGACACCGGCTTGGGGCAAAAACAATCCAAATAACAACGCAACACAAACAAATGTACTTTTTCAAAATAGGCTGCCAGATCTTAAAAAGAGATTAGAATGACTGAAAAAAAAAATATTTAAAAATCAAAAACTATCAATCAGCATATAGCTAACCAAATAAGATTATTAAATCTCTAAAACCAGTAGAATCAGTTCAGGTGACCTCTGGCTGTGATAAAGTCAACTCTCTGTTTTTCTCCTTCAGATATGGTATTAAGAATAGAGTGAGCCGGTGTGCCTAAATGTAAATGCTCGTCCTGCGTCAGCAGGGTTCAAATGTTTGAGGTGGGGGCTTGGCAATGGTTGAGTTATGAGACATTTGAGAGCCTTTAAGTGCTGAGCCCACCTCCATCACATGGAGGTGTGAAAATGATCACTGTACACAGTGCTTCTTCTGTCAGACAAGTAGAAAAATTCCCTTTGCTCTTATACAATTCACAATGTAATTTAGTGGTAATAAACTGACAAATGTAACTAAACTGTATAAAAAACTTTTTTTTTTTAGTATTTTATGCACTAGTCAGATCATTTAAAGGTTTAATATGGAACAATTTCATAAAAAACTATTTTTAAAAAATATATATACCTCCACAGAGTGATTAGAGGGGTGCAGAATTAATAGTACAGTATTTTCTTTGAAAATTATATTTGAATTAAAATAATATTTATTTTGACGGGCACTACATTGGCATTATGTATACATCCACCAGCCAATAGCGGCACCATTGCAGGTTGCCTAATGCGGTAAATAGTCCGAGGCTGGTACTGTGCAAAATTTCGGAGTCGGAAAGTCAAGCAGCTGCTTCAGAGCCCCAGAGATTTTATTATCCTACTCAGAAGAGGAGCGACCAGAGAAGATAAAAAACCAGAGTGAGTTTAGTTGAAGCTACAATAGATGGACCCAAATAAAAAAAGTGTTCACGTTATCAAAATGCACGCGGAAATGTCGAACCTGGCATCACGACAGATGGAAACCGTGTTCTGTTGTTGCAACTACAACATCCACACACTAGATGTCACTAGTGTGCGTGTTCCATATTCAACCATTAAAGTGAGTTTGTGTTGAAAACGTATGAACAATTCCAAATGCCAAAATGGCTCATGTGAACAAAATATTTCACATTTACACTGCTATAAATGTTTAATTACATGATTATTTGCTGCAAATTCTAAAGTTATTTGCAGATGCTAATTTGTGAAATATAGCTACGGTACAGTACACTATGGCACGGTATAGTATAGCAGCTACAGTCTAGTACAGTGCTTCTGGTTAAGTACACAACACTTTTGGTTGGAATTCAAATTTATAAATTGTATAACATGTAATTGATGCTAGTATAAAGTTTTAAAAAACATGCAGAAACTATTCTATATATGCACTGTTTCTAATAAATTGCTGATTTTGGTTGCGTATGTAGCTGTGAATGAAAGCCATAGTGCAATCTAGATTTATTCCTCATCTCACGAATGCCTGTAACATCTACTCGGTGTCAAAGAAAACAAGAGGGAGGCTGCTGGTATAGAGGGGACCTACAGTAAGATATCTAAATCCAGAGATGGATGACACAGATGATTTATGATGCTTACTCACTGACAAAAACATCCTCTGATTACCTCCCTTAGGAGAGTGAGGCATCAATTTTAACTGAGCTTGTGTAATTCGACCATAATCCATTTTCCATATAAATTAAAATTGGACACCTATAATTTATTCAAACAGAAATGTCTGTCAGCTGAGCTCATGTGCATGAGCAGATATAGACATCTATTTTTTTTTTTTTTTTTAAAACATCCCCTTTCATATTTTGTCCACATCAACTCATGAGTGACTGAGCTGAGGAAGAATCCGACTGTGCTTCAAGCCACTGCAATGCTTCTGATAACAGCGGCAGAGAGTGTAAACTAGGACATGGTGACCCAGGCCAAAATCACCTCATACCAGTGAGTCACTCCAGCTCCTTGGCTCCTAAGTGTCATAACCAATGAAGTGGGTTAACATGAGTGAAGGGAAGGAGTTCACCTGTCAGCTCAGATTTATCAACTCACTACACCAGGCTCCTCATTAATCTGTTTCCTGTGTGGACAAGAACCAAACTACGTTGTCCAAAACACTCAATAATTTTCACACCACTGATTTTCATTTATTTTGTTAACTCAGTTCTTTCAAGGAAGACATTGACAGCATACAGAACAAGTACCCATGACAAGGCAGAAACAGATGGCACAGAAAACAGTAATCAATCATTGAGGGATATGCTCACACCTGTCACTGGATGCCAATATGACAGATGATGTAGGTCATCTGCAGCAAGTTGTGGCAATTTAACTGGCCTGGACGATCAGCTTTAGAATACAGTGATGTGTATGGAACAGACACCACAGGATTTTTAAAGAATGGATTTGAAATGTCTTATTTAAAAGAAAGAAAATAGATAGTTTGTGCATCTTGACTCTGTTAAATGCTCAAAAAATCAAGTTTATACTGTATCATTGTGGCTTCACAGCAACAGCATTGCGACAGCAGGACAAAATCCTGTCGCAGCTTATTTCCAAAAATCTGTTACATGAACACAGAAGCTGGCAGCTGAAAAGTCTCTGCCCTGTCTGCTGGTGCGTGGTATGATGTTTGGATGATGTGGGAACAACATCATTTGAGTGCTTAGAAAGCCAACATGAAACGTAGGAAATAATCCAATTTTTGTGTGGGTCTTTCCTATAACGTTTTGAAGGACACAACGATACAAAAACTGCTCTTTTATTTATTTTTTTTCCCAGCACAGAGGGTTGCTTTCTCTTCCTGATGTCAAATTATTTGTTTTATAAATGTATGGCAAGAAAAATTCTAGTTTAAGAGCCTTTTACGCTTAAAATACCTGAATCACGTCAGTGATATTAAAACATGTTAAGAATACAGTGTTGCTTTGACAGGCTGCACATTTTTGAATATCTGTGATTTTAGTGACATGAACACCCAGACATTATTTTATAAACAAATATCTGGTATGAATTTTAATCACAGTATAAGGTTATAGGATGCTGTTGACCAAATAAGGTAAAAGAAAATCTCCTGATAATCTCCACATCCTCCCATAAACTTTTATCTATTTAAAATAGCTCATAAAAACAAAACTGCAAAAGTTGCAGTTAAATGTAAATATGTTTTATTTATATTACTGTGAATTTCATGACCCGTGTCAGGGTACGGGTTTGGCACTGAGACAGGGCCAGCTGTTAAAAATGGAGCACCCCCCCCCCCTCCCTGACAGAGAACACAATGTCCTGAGAAGCACAGGGGGGCATGTGCAGTCTGGTTCGCGTCCAGTCACCTCTGCCGTTTCTGCTTCGCCCTGACGGACAGCTCAGACTACACTTTCCCTCACAAACTTCTGGGCTAAAGTGTGCGGCAGCTATGAAACTTAATTCCTTGTACTAATGTCTGAGAAGTCTCCTCAGCTCTTTCCCCATCGTCTCAGGTTTTTCCCCCCTGGCATGTGAACACAGTTTGTGACTACACATTGACAGACTTCTTGGTATTGTCCAAACAAATATTAGTCAACATTTTCCACTAACACTTCAGTATTGTAGGTATTTAGATTGTCAGCATACTAGAATTTCAAACTTGATACCAATATCAATTAAATTAATTAACATTTTTTCACTCGGACTAAATAGTGGATGAAACAGGAAGTAGACAAGATTCGTTTAATTGCTTTGTTTTATCACATCGAACCATTTAAGTATTTTATGTTAAGATTAATATCTGTGCTTTTGTTTCTGAAAGGAAATGTAAATTGTTGCAATCTTGAACTCTGATAAAGTTTGAAAGATTAAGGAAATAATGAATTTGTTTGATGCTGACAGAAGCAGCTCAGAGTTAAACAGAGAACAGCAGCGCTCCAGATGAACTGCAGGAGGAACAATGATCCTCTTTAGAAAATGATTTTCATTTCAGTTTAATCAACTAAAATATTAGGACTATAAATTCACTAAACTTTTAGTCATAGGTTTCATTTAAATATAGTTAATTTGCAGAACGGATTGTGGAACTCTTGAAACAATAGTTCAACTAAAATTAATTTTAATTTTGTTTTATATTATTTCTAACCTCCAAGGGACCACAATAAATATTGTAGTTGTGTTGTGGAGTTTTTTTTTTTTTTTTTTTACTATTTAATCAAAGACGATAGCTAAACTGATCATAATAAATATAGGAATGAACTGGTGAAATTAAAAAACAACTGATTTTAATTTCTGGATCACAGGCAGCAGTTAATTTTCTTACAGATTAAAGTGTTTTATCTGCGAATAAACAAGCACGGGGATTTTTTCCCAGATGTCCTGTATTTGTCAGTAAGGACATGTAAGACACGCTTTACGTTAAAGATGCCGTAAAGGGTGTTAAAGTTGGTGTCAGAATGCAAAGAAAGCTTGGTCACATACTTGTGACGCTTCCATTATAAATGTCAGTGTGGATCTTCTAAATGCCAAGAGAGGAATGGAAATAAGAGAGGGTGAGATGGTCTCTGTGGTACAACAGCACGATACACAGTATGTGTGTTTATAAGTAGGTCTCATGCACAGTGATGCATACAAGCACAGTCCCATGAAAAGATTTATTCTCAATTATCAGTGTGACAATGATAAAAACAAACATATGCATAAAATATCTTCAATACTTTGAACTGACACAAGAAGCATCTGACACTGAAAGATTACATCTGTCAGAAAGCTGCGCTTGATTTAAAAGTTACCTGCTCATTGAATAAGTTCACCTGACGTGAAGTTTTCCACCCAACAGCCACTAGATGACAGTAAACGCCTCTTTACCATTTGGCTAGGACACCTAAAGAGACCTGATCTCATTAACGTCACCATCTGTCACCTGTTTTCAAGACTGTTTTATCCTCACCGTTCCTATATGGCAAATATCAAGTTTTACAATGAATCCCATAACTGCTTAGACAATAATCCATCGTATGTTGACCTAATAAATCCATTTACTATGTGACATTAAGATGGGTGAAAGAAAAAAATTAAATGGTTAAATTATTGCGTTTAAAAAGCCAGTTTTTTTTACTTTCCAACCAGCTCATCCTGATTTTTTTTTAATAAAAACTGTTAGAATTTAAATGATGAACTCAGAGTAGCATTAAATGTACATTGAACTTTAAAAACAAAGTTCAAATACATACATTTCCTTCTTTCGATGGGTGTTTTCTTATGCATCAGATTGATAAGAACAATGGAAATATTTGCATTAATTAACTAAAGATGAAAAATTATGTTATGCAGCAATATTCAGGCAAAGACAAAAAGGTTTACTGTAGCACACACGAGCTGATCCTTAGTATTTAACAGGTGTTATGGTCCATTTTACAAATCCAGAATCTAAAGAAGAAAAAAGAGCAGCAACCACATAAATGGAGTCACTAAACACTTAACAATTTAATTATGTGAGTTTTCAGAAGAGAAAAATGTCAACACAAAGTGTTCAAAAGTCAAACATCTTTTGGTAATTGATCAAAACCAAGCATTTGTAAATTCCACAAAACAGCATCACTGAAAAAAGAATGTTTAATTAGTCAAAAGTATCTGAAAATGTTGAAACCAAACTATGTTATTCATCTTTTACTAGTGTTTGTTGATTCTTCCATAGGTCGGGCAGATCTATAAGTACCTACCTGGATGGGAAATGCTCTGTGCCTTCTCCTGTAGAGTAAACCACTCAGCCTGCGCCAGAAGTAAGAAACAAATGAACACATGCCGTCGACAAGCCAAATATTCCCCAGTGTAACCAGATTCTACGTATTTTCATCTACACTTTTAGTTCTACAGCTTCTCTCTAGCTTTTAATGAGCCCCTTGAAGCTAAAGAAGCAGCTCTGGTTGTCTGTCTCAGGACCGCCCAAAATATTAACACCAAATTATCCTAATCTGCCACCTCACTGGGCTTTTCCAGCTGAAGGACGGACAGGTTGTTACAGAACAGTGACATGTACCCTGAAAGTGTGAGCTCTTTCTGTGTGTGTAGTCTTTACATCACAAAGAAAAAAGAAGTAGCTATGTTCAATTAAATTCCTGTTTGTCCCTTCTTCAGCTCTCAGGAAGTGTCTGAAATAAAATTTAAAAATCTACAACACAGCTCACTTTCCTTTGTGACTTAATGAAACCAGTGTTAAAAATGTTTTGACTCTGCTTGATATAAATATGTTTATACGTGTGTAAGTCATTTTCTGTACACACATCAGGATCACGGGGAGCTGGCGACACCCGGAATAGGTCACCAGTCCATCGCAGGGCCACACAAAGACAAACATTCCAACATATTTCATCTTTTTGGTCTTGCCTGAAGAACATGCAAACTCCTTGCAGAAACCTGACTGGTTTTGAACCCAGGACCTTCTTCCTGCACGGCAACAGTGTTACCAACTGTGTCACACTGTGCAACCATATATGTGAGATTGTGTGCACTCATTCCTCCAATTAAAAATACAGATAACTGTCGAATATTTCTTCTTTCTATTCATAATACAGTTAGCTATAATTATTTTTCTTTTAAAATCTCAAACGATGAATAATGAAGCTGAGATGTCGTACAGTCTTGTCGGTCCGTAAACGCACACAAACAGGAACGGGAAAAAAACTTTAAACACAAACCGTATTTTTTATTTTAATAACAATTTAAAGAATTACCATAGTAATCTGGGCACAATAATTCACAAATAATAAAATTTCAAAAAGTTAATAAAGATTTCGTGAAATTGTGTTGGTCACGTGATTTTAGGTAACTTGTTGGCGGGAGTCAACATGGCAGCCGTGATGTCTTCATCTGCTCCGGACTCTTTGCAATGTCCCGTTTGTTTTAAAAACTTCACACCTGGAACGATTAACAGACACCTCGACGCGTGTCTGCTAGAAACTGCTTCTAACACTTGTTCGTCTGCAGCAGCTGAAAACAGTCCACCCGAGAAGAAACCCCGCATGAGGGCGGAACCTGTCAACAAATCTGCTCCCAGCTCGTCTTGCTCCTCTTCTTCCATGTCTGGGACACAGTCCACCGTGTTTTCTGTGTTTCAGCCCAACAAAGGAAAATTTCCCGTTCCGACTGAAGGAAGCGGCGTGATTAAACAAAGTCCTGTCAGTAAGGGGGTTAAACGAGCTCATGCAGGTTCGGAAACTCTGCAGGACCAACAGCCTGCTTCTGGTCTAAAGACCAGTAAGTACTCGTCACCACGGACACTGTTCACATTTAACAAACCTCTGGCAGAGATGCTGAGACCAAACTCACTGGAGGAATACTTCGGTCAGAGTCAAGTTTTGGGTCAGCAAACGCTTATCAGGTCGCTTCTTGACCCTCAAGAGATCCCGTCACTGATCCTGTGGGGTCCACCTGGATGCGGAAAGGTGTGCAGCAGGTGACCGACCGCTGGCATGATGCCTGGAAGAATACTCACAAAATCTCTGGTGTTATTTAATCCCCAAATATTACAGTCTACTCTCATATTAAAATATAAATTTTAAACATTATATTTTAATCTTTTTGTTTTAAAATGATCCTTTTGTTAAAGCTACAATTAATACTTGTTTTGTGAAGGAAAGAAACATTTTACAAACCCCTTGAAACAATGTTAAGACTCATCACATTTATTTGAGCTCAATTTCATATTTTCCGTAAACAAGCTAAAACAGGTAAATAATATATTTATAAATCATAGCAGTTTAGAAACAAATACCTTATTTTTAAATGATTTGTGTAACATAATTTGGACCATTGTAATATTGGTTTGGATAATATTTTACTTTAAGCATCAAAAGCTAAACTTTTCTGGGTTTTGCTTCTCTTCAGACCACCTTGGCTCATATAATTGCCAGCACCAGTAAGAAAAGGGGAACGGCTCGTTTTGTCTCGCTGTCGGCCACCAGCACGTCCACTAATGAAGTCCGAGAGGTGATCAAGCAGGCGCAGAACGAACTCAGGCTCTGCAAGAGGAAGACCATCCTGTTCATAGATGAGATTCACCGCTTCAACAAGTCCCAGCAGGTCATGTGTTGAGCCAAAAGATTGTTACTCTGATCCACGTTAGAAAAGTTTCAATTTCTCTGAAAAATCCAGCCACAATCATCTGTATGTCTTATTACAGTTTGAGCTAATCTGATGATTATATTCATATTAGTTTTAGTTTTAATAACCGACTTTGTAAATATGTATATCAGACAAGTACTGGTTTAGATTTATTGAGTTAAATGATCTTTTCTTTGTATGTTCAGGACACTTTCCTTCCCCATGTGGAATGCGGGACGGTGACCCTGATTGGAGCCACGACTGAGAATCCGTCCTTTCAGGTGAACTCTGCCCTGCTGAGCCGGTGCAGGGTTCTGGTTCTGGAGAAACTCTCCGTGGAGGCGATGGGTTTGATTTTGAACAGAGCCGTGGCGACACTTGGGATCAGAGTTCGGGGACAAGACTCAACAAGTCCCAAAGACCAAGACTGGAGTGATGAACATGAGTAAGTGCTCGCCTGCACTTCCTGTCTGTAGTGTCACATGACTTCCTGACACTTTCATTAGGAGAGATTTATTCTCTTTCTTCTGATCCTGTCTTTTGTGGCTTCGCTCAAACTTCCACGTGGACTCACCACCGCCGATCCGGAGTCCACGGGATTAAAATCTCTCTTATATATTGTTATCTTTTCAGGTCAAATATTTACATTGAACAAAAAGCCTTGGACACTATAGCCTACCTCTGTGACGGGGACGCCAGAACAGGACTGAACAGTCTCCAGCTGGCTGTTCAGGCTCAAATCAAGTCCAGCCTTTCAACTCCAGATGTTTCTCCTCCAGAGGTTGTTGTGACGGAGGATCACATCAAGGAGGGTCTTCAGAGGTCGCACATCCTCTACGATAAGGCTGGTAAGCTCAGACAGATTGTCGGTGGTAGAAGAAGAGCATTCATTCCTCTACATACTTTTTTGGTTTGAGATGTTTTGTTTTTTTTTAAAAAAAGGAAAATATCAATTTTAAATTCTGTTTTATTTGATTTCTCCCAAAGACGGAATTTCATAGTTAAAGTTATCCACAGGAAGTAACCAATTAAAATAAACACATTTATGAGCAACAGTTTGGGGTGTAATGAAATTATTTGTAAAATGTTGTGAAGATTCATGTAAATTCTGCAGTGCTTAAAAATGCTGAAACATTCTAGTTTTGGTTTTTATTTGAGTTATTTATTTTTTGTTAGAAATATTTATTTTGTCTCCTGTGTGTGTCACTTAAAGGGGAGGAGCACTACAACTGTATCTCTGCACTGCATAAGTCTATGAGAGGCTCCCATGAGAACGCGTCTCTCTACTGGTTGGGCCGCATGCTGGAGGGCGGCGAGGATCCGCTCTATGTGGCTCGCAGACTGGTTCGATTCGCCAGCGAGGACGTGGGTACGAGAAGTTTACTGCTTTCATCATATCAGTTATAATTATTATGTGTAACTTCCCACTGCTGGATTACTGCTTCATGTGAGTCAGAAGGTGTTTCAGTCGTCTACAGGCACTTTTAACCCCGCTAATGTAAAAAGTATGACATGATAACACTTATTTTAAACTTCTTTAATAGGGTTAGAAACATGTTTCAGGTGTCTTTTAATAGAAAGATGTTTTAGAAGCCAGTTTGAGTGTATGTGTTTTTATTTGTTCCTTCAGGTTTAGCAGATCCCGCCGCCCTCCCTCAGGCCGTCTCCGCCTTCCAGGCCTGTCACTTCATCGGCATGCCTGAATGTGAGGTAGGAACATCTGACCAGTCCGTGATTGATTTGTTTGTTTTTTTTAATCATTCTTATAATGATTATTCTCTATTATCTGTATCAGGTGATCTTGGCTCAGTGTGTCGTCTACCTTGCACGAGCACCCAAATCTGTGGAGATCTACAAAGCCTACGCCAACGTAAAGGCCTGTCTGAGAAACCACAAAGGCCCCCTGCCTCCTGTGCCCCTGCACCTCCGAAACGCCCCCACCAGGCTGATGAAGCAGCTCGGCTACGCTAAAGGCTACAAATACAACCCAGAGTTCAGCGGCCCCGTCCAGCAGGAGTATTTACCTGAAGAGCTGCTGGGAATCGACTTCTTCACCTGGACACCCTCAGAATCATGAACATTTCCTGTAATCATTTACTAAAACTCCAAAGTTCTTGAAGAACCAGTTTCCAGTTATTACTAGACCAGTTTAATACAGAAATCCTTTTATCCTGGTCTTTAAAACATTCCTCAATTTAAATGTTAATTCCTTTTTTTTTTTAATATATCTCTTATAATCTGTGTATTTTAAAATGAAATACACTTATAAAGTTCATTATACAGTTTATTGGTTGGTTATTTCTTCATTTCAGGAGGTTTATCAGTTTTGGTTCATCGTCTGTAAGAAAATATAGCTGGTTAAAAATGTTTAAATTAGATTGAGATGATTGATTTGGGGTTTTAGGATGAACCTCTCTGATCCAAGGGATGAAGGACGCCACCCGGGTGAAGACGGTTGGCCTTTTAGGGGTGTTACACCCGCGTCCATCCACAAAGCTCGTCACTCCTTCAACATACCATCTACCATCTGGACCAGTACAACTCAGAGGGCCTCCAGAGTCGCCCTGCAAGTTTTAAACAGAGGTCACAGATTAACAGGATCCGGCTGGATTAAATAAAACAATATCATGGTCTGTGTGTGTTTCTCACATGGCACGCCGACTTGCTTTCTCCTCCTGCACAGATCATTGTTGTTTTAACCGAGTTTCCCCACCAGTCACTCTGACTACAGACGCTGTGGTCCACCACAGGAAGCAGCGCCTGCTGCAGTGTAGTAGCTCGGGGACCGCCGGCTGAGAAGAAAACAACTTTTTCATTGTAATTACAGAGAATAATCTCAGAAACAATCAGACTTTGCAGGTCTTACAGTAGAGACGACCCCAGCCTGTGATGTAACACGGCTGGTTGTGACTGAGAGATGCTCCGTCCTGCGGCAGACACGCCGGCTGAACCTTGTCACTGTAAACTGCACTCTTCTCTAATTTCAGCAGGGCGATGTCATTCCTGCAAAACAGGAGAACGTCATTAACAAAGTGACATTTTAAATCTGCTTTCTATCACCGGACAGACCCAATGAGACACTTACCCACAGGAAACACAGTTGTCATTCCATTTGGGATGAATCAAGATTTTTGCCACCATGATAGATTGTTCATGTCCCTCGTCTTTGTTCATGTCATGTTCCGCAAGAACCACCCTGTATGTGTGGAACCTGAATTGGAAAACCTAATTGAAACTCTGCTTTTTTTTATTAAGTCTGGTAACAATAAGGAAATACTCACAAGAAAACATTTTTTACTGCTTGTTTTTATTTTCAAAATAAAAGCCTATGTCTGAGATGCAGGTGTCTCACGTGATGCAGTGTGCAGCAGTCAAGACCCAGTCAGGGGCGATAAGTGTTCCTCCACAAGTGGGGTAGAAAGATTCCAAAGAAACCTAAAATGGGAGAGAAAATACATTTGAATGCTGATTAAACACATGAGTGATTCAGATCCTTGACATGATTAATTTCAACGAGTCATGACAGTATAAATATCTTATTATCAAATAATATTACAAATGTGAAACCAGTCTACTATATAAGATTTAACAGCTTTTTTCCTGCACTGACTTACTTGCCATGGCCAGCTGTATGGATGAGCTTCTTCCCCATTCACTACACGGCTGCTGTCCGGCAGGTAAGTGGGCACGCCACAACCAGACACTTAAACACAGTGAGAAAGAAGAGAAAGAAGCAATAAAGGGTGCCGGTACCAAAAGTGAGTTTTGATGAGTAAAGGCTCATGTTAATCTTTGGTTGTGACTCTGATTAAGAATTGCAAAGTGTTTTTGTAAACTTACCTGTCGAGAAAAACAGCAGAAATAAAGAAACCAGTTTCATCTCTTACTTGTTCAGAAGAACTGACTTAACCAGCAGGTCTGTAAATGGGAATCATTCCAGATAAAACCAGATGCAGCCTGGGAGTTTTTCTTATGTTCCCCAGGTGGCAGGATCAGTGTATGTCACCAAACTGTATGCATTAAGTGTAGCTTAACTGGTCCTATTAATGTGAAACAAACCATAAATCCCCTTGTTTACTACGTTCCTAATGAACATGGAGTCAAACACCAATGCTTGATATCATGCTGACTTTTTATGACTTTTTCATTAATTACTTTATCTCTTCATTGACAGAAAGGAAAAACAAATGTCTTTAAAATCTGTGAATAAACAATGTTTCTAATGTTGAATATAACATCATAATTAGAAAAGATCCATATCTTTTAAAATATGTTTTATTTGAAAAATATTTCAGTTACAAATTACATGTTTCCATAGTTTTTATAAATGACCTCAAAGAGACACAACAACCATAGAGGTTTGTTTTTTTTTTCCTGCCAGGTCTTTTATAAAACTCAAAAATTATTTACAATATTAAATGATATTAATATTATATTAGCAATTCTTACCTCGGCCACACGATGGCGCGACAATTCTTTTCCTTCGACAGCTCGAAGAACCAGAAGAAGAATTTGTAGTTTAAAGATGGCGCTACCCGGTTTTTCACTCGTGCGTTTGAGAGCGCTGTGCAGTTTAACCAAATGTGGTCTTACAGGAGGAAAACCAACACTAAACTGGAGCAAAGACATGCGGTGGTACAGGACAAAAGCGCAAAACTTTCACGAACAAAGTGCGCCATCTTTCCAGAATAAACGAGGTGAGTTAAACACGCCGGTTAGCTAACAGCACAGCTCTCCACTTCAAGGACATCCAGCTCATAATATCTAATTTTATCAACGATAAATCTAAAAAGTATATATATTTTATATCTGGTTACTCAGTTTTGTAGAAAAACACTGTTTTATTGTGTTTTTAATGAAAAGGCAACGCTGATGTAAACCTGCTGAAGGAGTTTCCAGACGCTAAAAGCTTGCTGAACAACACCATCTCCAGATCTCTGGGAGTGAGTGAACTGTCCCAGTTTATCCAGTACGACTGTACGGAGCATGCTGGTGTCAAGGTCAGATCAGTCAAGGTGTTTCATCACATGCTTATTTCAGCTTCCAGTTTTGTGTCTGAATGACGTTTTTGTTTCTGTAGAAAGTCACTGTCACGCTGCAGTGGCCCTGTAGAATTGAAGAGAAGGGTTATGCATCAAAGAAGATTGATGCAGAGCGATTTGCTGCTGCTGCAGCTTGTCTCAGACTCAAAGTAAGCTGCTAAAAAGGGTGGGGCACTTTGTATTGTATCCTGCTAGTTTTGCATTAAGATGTTTCTATATTTCTACACAGGAAATGGGTTTGATTGGTCCTAATAACCAGCTTCCAAAGAGAAGGGCTGGTAGAGGGAGAGGAGGGCTCCATTCTCATCTTCATGACGTGGAAAACCGCTGGACAGATAATGATTTCGGAGCCGATAAATACTCACCTCCTGTAGAAGATTCAGCCAATGTGTCTGAAGCCCTTTCCTTGTTTCCACAACCTAAATCTCTCCTGACAAGAGTGATCCAGGTGGCCACATCATCCAGCAGAGTCAGGGTCAGTACACATCTTCTGTTTCTACGTGTGTAACTTATTCCTCTCTGCATTTTGTAAACAACTCTTATTTACTCCTGTAGGAGCTCTTGCACTTCAGAACTGTTGGAGGGAAACTGAAGAAGTGTGAGCTCACCCTTCTTTGGCCCGAGGAGATGGTGTTCACAGCAACAGCGACCAGCCGAGTGACAGCGGAGAAGAAAGCTGCAGCGCTGGCCTGCATGAAGCTGAAGGTGCGGGATGCTCAAACATATCTTCAACCATGTGTCTACATGTAATGTTAAAATGTGTTTTCATGCTGCCCTGTGCAGGAGCTTGAGCTACTGG
>SSNP01000021.1:4460114-4471917 GCA_006937955.1 Pachypanchax playfairii
AGTTCATTATACAGTTTATTGGTTGGTTATTTCTTCATTTCAGGAGGTTTATCAGTTTTGGTTCATCGTCTGTAAGAAAATATAGCTGGTTAAAAATGTTTAAATTAGATTGAGATGATTGATTTGGGGTTTTAGGATGAACCTCTCTGATCCAAGGGATGAAGGACGCCACCCGGGTGAAGACGGTTGGCCTTTTAGGGGTGTTACACCCGCGTCCATCCACAAAGCTCGTCACTCCTTCAACATACCATCTACCATCTGGACCAGTACAACTCAGAGGGCCTCCAGAGTCGCCCTGCAAGTTTTAAACAGAGGTCACAGATTAACAGGATCCGGCTGGATTAAATAAAACAATATCATGGTCTGTGTGTGTTTCTCACATGGCACGCCGACTTGCTTTCTCCTCCTGCACAGATCATTGTTGTTTTAACCGAGTTTCCCCACCAGTCACTCTGACTACAGACGCTGTGGTCCACCACAGGAAGCAGCGCCTGCTGCAGTGTAGTAGCTCGGGGACCGCCGGCTGAGAAGAAAACAACTTTTTCATTGTAATTACAGAGAATAATCTCAGAAACAATCAGACTTTGCAGGTCTTACAGTAGAGACGACCCCAGCCTGTGATGTAACACGGCTGGTTGTGACTGAGAGATGCTCCGTCCTGCGGCAGACACGCCGGCTGAACCTTGTCACTGTAAACTGCACTCTTCTCTAATTTCAGCAGGGCGATGTCATTCCTGCAAAACAGGAGAACGTCATTAACAAAGTGACATTTTAAATCTGCTTTCTATCACCGGACAGACCCAATGAGACACTTACCCACAGGAAACACAGTTGTCATTCCATTTGGGATGAATCAAGATTTTTGCCACCATGATAGATTGTTCATGTCCCTCGTCTTTGTTCATGTCATGTTCCGCAAGAACCACCCTGTATGTGTGGAACCTGAATTGGAAAACCTAATTGAAACTCTGCTTTTTTTTATTAAGTCTGGTAACAATAAGGAAATACTCACAAGAAAACATTTTTTACTGCTTGTTTTTATTTTCAAAATAAAAGCCTATGTCTGAGATGCAGGTGTCTCACGTGATGCAGTGTGCAGCAGTCAAGACCCAGTCAGGGGCGATAAGTGTTCCTCCACAAGTGGGGTAGAAAGATTCCAAAGAAACCTAAAATGGGAGAGAAAATACATTTGAATGCTGATTAAACACATGAGTGATTCAGATCCTTGACATGATTAATTTCAACGAGTCATGACAGTATAAATATCTTATTATCAAATAATATTACAAATGTGAAACCAGTCTACTATATAAGATTTAACAGCTTTTTTCCTGCACTGACTTACTTGCCATGGCCAGCTGTATGGATGAGCTTCTTCCCCATTCACTACACGGCTGCTGTCCGGCAGGTAAGTGGGCACGCCACAACCAGACACTTAAACACAGTGAGAAAGAAGAGAAAGAAGCAATAAAGGGTGCCGGTACCAAAAGTGAGTTTTGATGAGTAAAGGCTCATGTTAATCTTTGGTTGTGACTCTGATTAAGAATTGCAAAGTGTTTTTGTAAACTTACCTGTCGAGAAAAACAGCAGAAATAAAGAAACCAGTTTCATCTCTTACTTGTTCAGAAGAACTGACTTAACCAGCAGGTCTGTAAATGGGAATCATTCCAGATAAAACCAGATGCAGCCTGGGAGTTTTTCTTATGTTCCCCAGGTGGCAGGATCAGTGTATGTCACCAAACTGTATGCATTAAGTGTAGCTTAACTGGTCCTATTAATGTGAAACAAACCATAAATCCCCTTGTTTACTACGTTCCTAATGAACATGGAGTCAAACACCAATGCTTGATATCATGCTGACTTTTTATGACTTTTTCATTAATTACTTTATCTCTTCATTGACAGAAAGGAAAAACAAATGTCTTTAAAATCTGTGAATAAACAATGTTTCTAATGTTGAATATAACATCATAATTAGAAAAGATCCATATCTTTTAAAATATGTTTTATTTGAAAAATATTTCAGTTACAAATTACATGTTTCCATAGTTTTTATAAATGACCTCAAAGAGACACAACAACCATAGAGGTTTGTTTTTTTTTTCCTGCCAGGTCTTTTATAAAACTCAAAAATTATTTACAATATTAAATGATATTAATATTATATTAGCAATTCTTACCTCGGCCACACGATGGCGCGACAATTCTTTTCCTTCGACAGCTCGAAGAACCAGAAGAAGAATTTGTAGTTTAAAGATGGCGCTACCCGGTTTTTCACTCGTGCGTTTGAGAGCGCTGTGCAGTTTAACCAAATGTGGTCTTACAGGAGGAAAACCAACACTAAACTGGAGCAAAGACATGCGGTGGTACAGGACAAAAGCGCAAAACTTTCACGAACAAAGTGCGCCATCTTTCCAGAATAAACGAGGTGAGTTAAACACGCCGGTTAGCTAACAGCACAGCTCTCCACTTCAAGGACATCCAGCTCATAATATCTAATTTTATCAACGATAAATCTAAAAAGTATATATATTTTATATCTGGTTACTCAGTTTTGTAGAAAAACACTGTTTTATTGTGTTTTTAATGAAAAGGCAACGCTGATGTAAACCTGCTGAAGGAGTTTCCAGACGCTAAAAGCTTGCTGAACAACACCATCTCCAGATCTCTGGGAGTGAGTGAACTGTCCCAGTTTATCCAGTACGACTGTACGGAGCATGCTGGTGTCAAGGTCAGA
This sequence comes from Pachypanchax playfairii, assembly GCA_006937955.1. NCBI lineage: Eukaryota > Metazoa > Chordata > Actinopteri > Cyprinodontiformes > Aplocheilidae > Pachypanchax > Pachypanchax playfairii. The sequence continues at coordinate 4,462,852 of SSNP01000021.1, forward strand.
TCAGTCAAGGTGTTTCATCACATGCTTATTTCAGCTTCCAGTTTTGTGTCTGAATGACGTTTTTGTTTCTGTAGAAAGTCACTGTCACGCTGCAGTGGCCCTGTAGAATTGAAGAGAAGGGTTATGCATCAAAGAAGATTGATGCAGAGCGATTTGCTGCTGCTGCAGCTTGTCTCAGACTCAAAGTAAGCTGCTAAAAAGGGTGGGGCACTTTGTATTGTATCCTGCTAGTTTTGCATTAAGATGTTTCTATATTTCTACACAGGAAATGGGTTTGATTGGTCCTAATAACCAGCTTCCAAAGAGAAGGGCTGGTAGAGGGAGAGGAGGGCTCCATTCTCATCTTCATGACGTGGAAAACCGCTGGACAGATAATGATTTCGGAGCCGATAAATACTCACCTCCTGTAGAAGATTCAGCCAATGTGTCTGAAGCCCTTTCCTTGTTTCCACAACCTAAATCTCTCCTGACAAGAGTGATCCAGGTGGCCACATCATCCAGCAGAGTCAGGGTCAGTACACATCTTCTGTTTCTACGTGTGTAACTTATTCCTCTCTGCATTTTGTAAACAACTCTTATTTACTCCTGTAGGAGCTCTTGCACTTCAGAACTGTTGGAGGGAAACTGAAGAAGTGTGAGCTCACCCTTCTTTGGCCCGAGGAGATGGTGTTCACAGCAACAGCGACCAGCCGAGTGACAGCGGAGAAGAAAGCTGCAGCGCTGGCCTGCATGAAGCTGAAGGTGCGGGATGCTCAAACATATCTTCAACCATGTGTCTACATGTAATGTTAAAATGTGTTTTCATGCTGCCCTGTGCAGGAGCTTGAGCTACTGGATAAGGACAACAATCCTCTGACTCACGCAAAGTACCACAGAGAGAAGGTACGGGAGGCTGGAGAAAGGGAGAGGCGTCCACTTCCTCTGGAAATCCCAGAATATTTGGAGCAAAGGATGAGAGAGTATCTTACAATGGTAAGTTCTCATTCTGTGTGTTTGGTGATGAACAAAAGTTATAAGCACATGTTTGTAAATAAAACCAAATCTAAAATTTCTGATAGTTTCCAGTGGCAACAGAGGTGCAGAAACTGTGGGAGGAAGAAGAGGCAAAAGGACAACCGGCAGTGAACCAGGAGGAGGAAGAAGAGGAGGAGGAGTTTGTTACAGACGCCATCACTGGGAGACCTTACAGACCTCTGTCTGAACAACAGTCTCAACACCTCAACCTCCACCTGCAGCAGGAATGGGAAAACGCAAAGCCCGGGCTCTGTGTAGAGCTGCCGGTCGACGCCCACCGCCAGCGTGTCATTTCAGCTGTGAAATCCTCCAGGGTGGTCGTCATCGCCGGTGAAACGGGGTGTGGCAAAACGACGCGTATCCCGCGCTTCCTGCTGGAGGAGCAGGTGAGAGGAGGGGAGGGCGCCGAGTGCAACATCCTGGTTACCCAGCCTCGTCGGATCAGCGCCGTGTCGGTGGCCCATCGCGTCGCTCACGAGATGGGTCCACATCTTAAACACCATGTTGGATATCAGGTAGACGCAGGTTTCTGGAATAATATCTTAAAGCTACAAGTATTTTTATAAGTTATTTTTACACAATTTCAAAAGTTTGTGCTTTTTGACAAATAATAGTCCAAAGAAGAAATAAAAATGTTTTTAGATTAAGTAATTTCCTGCATGAATATCACAAAAGATTTTTTAAAAAACTAAAAACATTAGGTGAATTATATATATTCAGTAAAAAGGAGGTAAAACTACATGAACATCATAATATTTTGGTTCAGGAATCATTTTCTGCTCTTAGGTGAGACTTGAGAGTCGACCGCCAGAGCGTAGCGGAGGATCCATGCTCTTCCTCACAGTGGGCGTCCTGCTGAGGAAGCTGCAGTCCAACCCGAACCTGAAAGGGATCAGTCACGTTGTGGTGGACGAGGTCCACGAGCGAGACGTGAACACAGACTTACTTCTGGCCTTGCTGCGCTCCAGTTTGAATGAGAACCCAGACTTGCGAGTTGTGTTAATGAGCGCGACGGGGGACAACCAGAGGCTGGCCGAGTACTTCGGAGGCTGTCCCATTGTGAAGGTGCCGGGGTTCATGCACCCAGTAGAAGACAGGTACCTGGAGGACGTGCTGAGGGAGATGGGACGCCCACCTCTGGATGGAGACAACGTGAAGAAGGACAATCAGGTGAAATCCTTTTACTTTCTTAGTTTTCTGTTTTTTGTATTTTTTTTATTGTTTTGTCTCATGGGTTTGTGTTTCTTCTCATGAAAGAGGGGAACAGACGAGGAAACACCGGGTCCTGATTTTGTAGCTGATGTTATAGAACACATCGACAAACACGGAGAGCCCGGTAAAGATAATACCTTTTGTGTTGTGTTTGAGGTTTTGCTTGGGTTACATTCCTTTTCCCTCCCTCTGCAGGGGCGGTGCTGTGTTTCCTCTCTGGATGGCAGGACATCAAAGCAGTTCAAGATAAACTGGAAGAAAAGCGACACTTTTCCTCAGATTCACACGTGATCCTTCCGCGTAAGAAAACACAAACAACTTCATTTGGATCTAATTTTTTATTTAAATATAAACTTTTTACATTTTAATTCTAGTGCACTCGAGTTTATCTGTGGCCGACCAGCAGACTGTGTTCCAGCGCCCCCAAGTGGGTCAGAGGAAAATCGTGCTCGCCACCAACATTGCTGAGACCTCGATTACGATCGATGACATTGTTCACGTGGTGGATGCAGGAACTCACAAAGAGCAGAACTATGACCCACGGACGAAGGTTATTTATCTCTCTTAATTCCACCAGCAAAGAAAACAAACTTCTGGTTGTTTAAAACATTTTCATTCATTTATTATTTTCTAGGTTTCCTGTCTGGATACAGTTTGGATATCTCGTTCTAATGTCACACAAAGAAAAGGGAGAGCAGGACGTTGTCAGCCAGGACAGTCCTACCACCTGTTCCCAAGGAAACAGCTGGGTTCTATGTCTCCCTTCCCGGTTCCAGAGATCCTGCGTACCCCTCTGGAGAGTTTGGTACTGCAGGCAAAAATCCACAGTCCTAACTGCAAGGTACTTTAGGAATGTAGTTGTTTTCTCTTTTATCATAATAATAATAATAATAACGTGTTAATTGTGTGTTCAGGCTGTAGATTTCTTATCACAAGTGTTGGACAGTCCAGAGCAGGACGCTGTGAGAGATGCTGTCCAGAATCTCCAGGAAATAGGCGAGTGAACATGAAATAATCTCTGAATCGTACGTATCAACTTCTTCTAAGCAGTAAAACAACTACAATGTCCTGCTTTAACAGGAGTTCTGGATAAGACGGAGGCCCTGACCCCTTTAGGCGAGCGTGTTGCCTGCATGTCATGTGACCCACGGCTGGGGAAAGTGTTGGTTCTAAGCGCCGTGTTCAGATGTGTTCTGCCCATGTTGTCAGTAGCCGCCTGTCTCACCAGAGACCCGTTTCACAACAGCCTACAGAACAGAGCACTTGTCAACAAGGTGAGACAAACTCAACATGATGAACATGATTCTCAGAATATCTTGATTTCTCATCCTTTTTTTAGGTTTAATCCTCTACACTGATGCATGAAAAAAAAAACATGATGTTGATTTATTTTCTTTCTGTAATCTGTGTTTTGTCTGTCCAGGCCAAAGAAGACCTGAGCGGCTCCAGCTGTAGTGACTACCTGGTGTTCAGTAGAGCAGTTCTGGGCTGGAGGAGAGTCCAACAAGAGGGAGACCGAGAAGACAGAGATGAATATCTGGACAAGTACACGCTGTCTAAAGCCAGTCTGCGGTTTATCAACGGTGTGTCTGAATCCCACTTACACATTAAAAAAACATCAGCGTCAACAACATTTATCTTACATTATCTAAACGATGGTAAATGGCGTGCACTTGTATAGCGCTTTAATTAGGTCCTACGACCCCCAAAGCGCTTCACACTACAGTGTTTTCTTTTTTTTTTGTGTCATTCACCCACTCACATGGGAGAGGGGAGGGGCTAACATTCACACAATCCGATACGCAGATCGGGGGGCAACATGGGGTTCAGTGTCTTGCCCAAGGACACTTCGACATGTGGCGGTGGAAGCCGGGATCAATCCACTAACCTTCAAGTTGGAGGACAACCGCTCTAACCACTGAGCCACAGTCGCCCCAAACAATGAATGTACTTGAATATTTGAACTCAGAGTCCATTGAAATATCAGTTGCCATTATTTTCCAGTTAAATTCTTTCCACAGATTAACATTCATACCTTTTATCAAAGCTTATTCTCACTTTATTATCCTCTAGTATAATGTTCGTCTCTGTTGCTAAGTGGCATCGCTCATGTAAGGTCATTTGTTAAACAGTTGCTGATCTTTTCTTTTTGGCAGGTCTCATCTCCCAGTTCAGTGAGAACCTGCTTGAAGCAGGACTAGTTTCTCGTGCCAGTGACTGTCAGCGTGACACGTCTCTGTACAACGAGCAGAGCGACCATGATGAGCTGCTGAAAGCTGTGCTGCTTGCAGGATTATATCCTAACCTCATCCAGGTGCTGCTGACCTCCTTTCAAGATCTTTCTGCTGCTCATTTTCTGTCTTTTGTTTTTATTCTTATATATTTATTAAATTACCACAAATATTAAAATTGGCAGTGTGGGTTTTTTGTTTTAGGTGAAGAAAGGCGTCGTGACTAAAGGTGGACGTTTTCGTCCCAACAGCACGTCTCTACGTACAGTCAGCGGGCCGGTGCTGCTTCACCGCTCGTCAGTGAACAGGTTTGTGTATGTTCGTTCCTTTTACAGCATCACGCAGCAGACAGACATGTCAGCTTTTATTTGTTTCCATTGCAGAGGGAAAGAAAACCTACCGAGTCGTTGGCTGACGTTCTTCAGCGCAGTCAAGTCTAATGGGAATGTTTTCATTCGAGACTCTTCTGCTGTTCATCCGCTCGCCCTGTTGCTTCTCACGGACTGTGACATCACAGAGACAGGTGGTTCTACTGTGTTTAAACACAGTATTCAGTCTGAAATGATCTTGTATTCTCTAACTTAACGTCATTGTTCTGTGTCTGTAGTAAACGGCGACAGGGTGGAAGTATCGTTTCCTGGACGCTCTCTGGTGCGCTGTGATTTACCCGTTGAGACGTGGGAGCTGCTGTGGGAGCTTCGTACCTCCATTCAGACCATGTTGTACCGAAACCTGAACAGTCCCAGCAGCACTAACCTTACTCAAGATGGGAAACTGATATCTTTAATTGTAGAGCTGCTCAACAGCACAGAGTCAAATCCTCACTGTCAGACTCAAAGCATGGAAAGTGAAGTGGACTGATTTCTAAAAAAAAAAAAGTTTTTGTTGGCTCCAGCTTTAATTTTAATTTTTTTGTAAATTACAAATCTCATCTAATGTTTGAAAAATCCACCTTATGGATTTTGGACTTTGTTTTCTATTAAACTGAATGTATATTTGCTTTCTGAAAAGCAGAGTTGGGGTTTTACTCTAATGAGTAAAGACAAAAGTCATTGAAATTTCTTGTAATTAATGTAATTTATTGAAATAAAGTTGAATTCTCCAACAAGAGGGAAATCAGACTTTTATTATCAGCATCAACGAGCAATTTCCTTTTCTACTCTAAGAGAACTCCTTCATGAAGTTGGTGTGAAAGGCACTTAACCGTCTAAGTAGTTCTTCCGTGAGGTTCTGATGGGTCATAATACATAATCTGAAGAGACAGAGATGCATTTAATGGGCAAGTTATTGAAACTTAATGTACAAAAGGCTGTGGCTGAGTCGTACCTGATGTGATACGTTCCCTCTTTTTGTTCGTACTCACAACCAGGTCTGACCAACACTCCTGCGTCCTCCAGCAGCCTGAGACAGTAAAATGTGTCCGGTTGCATTCCTGCTTCCTGGAAAGTCCAAACAGATTTATGAGACCCCTGACGGAGAGAGTTTTTTTTTTTTTGCATAGACGTGCACTTCATTGTGTAACCTTGGCCCTCTGGATGGCTTTAGGTGGAAGATACACTCTAGGGAATGCAAACGCTCCCCCTTCCAGTGGCTGGCAGCTCAGACCTGGTAAGCTGTTGATGACATCACAGACACGCCTCGCATTTTCAACCACAGTGGTCCTGATGTATTTCGTCTCCTGTTCAACATAGTACAGGTTAATGAGAGCATACACTATTTACAGGTTAATGGTGGACATCAGTCCATCATCTGGGGACGTCCGATCCTGGTACCGTCTTCTCGTGTCTCACCTTGTAATAAAGTGGATATGAGGGGTCTCCTGGTTGGGGAGGGTGTGCCATCAGATCCAAGGCGATTTGACCCAACACAGGCGCGCATGAGTCAGTCAGGAACCGATTGTGGATGTATTTCATGACAGCGGGGTCAAGGTTCACTAGCTCAACATATCCTGCCCGCAGACCGCACCTGTCAGAAGAGACTCAGTTGAACCAGTGATGTCTGATTCTGATCACTGAAGGGTTGCTAACCAGTGTGTGTTAGTTGTTTCCCTGTTTCAGAGTTTTTAACGTCACATGATTGTCTATAATGTATATTTTTACATGTTTTAATACTTTCACATCAATTAATGTATTTTTTTTCTTTCTTTTATCTGGTAAACTATTTAAGAACCAGTTTGCATTTACAAAAATGAAAAAATTCAATTTTTACATTTTTTTCTGAACATTGGAGGAATTAGTTAAAATAAATTATATAAATATATATTTAGTTGTTTATAAACTGCACACAAATGAGGAACAAGTTTTTTTTTCCAGTTCTTCATTATTCTAAATGAAATATATTATACTTGTCCTACATTTTTGAAGGATCTCCCTTTTGTCATTAAAAATGCATCACTTTATAAAAAAAACACTCACTCTCCCATGATGCCTTTGGATGCTGAGTGAAAGGATGCCAGTTCCACTGTGTCTGAGAAGGGAGGTCCCATCTCAGCCAGAACTCGTTTGTAGGATAAAAACTCAACGCCGTCCCCATAAACACAGTCCTGATAGACCTGAAGAGGATTAACACACGAATCCACAGACTGATTTCTACAAAGTGTTTAATGATTTACTTGTAAAACTCTCGAGTCATTCACCTCATCAGCCAGAAGGAAAAGCTTATTCTCTGAAACAAACCGGATCACTTCTTCCATTGATTTTCTGCTTTGAACATAAGCTACATAACAACATGGTGTAAAATTAACCTGATTGGTTTATTCAAATACAAAGAATAACCACTGAGATTATCTTAATGCTAATGTGATTTTGCTACCTGCTGGGTTTCCAGGATTGATGATGTACATAGCAGCCAGTTTACAGACTCCCTTTGCAGACTCCAGTGCTCGCTGCAGCTCTTCTACCTGCAGGGTCCAGCCCTGCTCCTCACAGAGGTAGTAGGGAATGACAGCTGCTCCCTGACTCACCATGCATAAAGTCGAGGTACCATGGCATGGCACTGGAACCAGCACTCCAGTTCTGGGTGAAGACTCAGGATTCACCAAGATGTTCATAATGGTCTAATAAGTCCAACAAAAAGACATTTATTTTATTATTCAACGGGCATAAAATGCTATAAGTAGTGTGTCAGTGACGTTACCGAAAGCGACCACTGTGAGCCGGGGCTGATGTAAATGTTCTCAGGTTGGGATGGAACGCCACCATCTCGTCTGTTTATGAACTCCGAGAGTTTCTGAACTATTTCTGGTATACCTGCTGTGGGAGTGTAAGAGCCTGAAGAAATAATGAAGATTCTGTAAACATACTGTAAGACATCAGCATCAGAAGCTTCATGGCCTGATTGATGATACAATCAGCATATTTTCATTGTGTGGAAGGTTATACATGCAGCACAACACATTCTTTTATTCAATTTTATCATGCTCACAATGAAATATTAGCATTGGTCCAAATTTTGGGCGCAATATTCAAATGTATGCAATCATATATGTGTATGTGTAGTATTTCTTATGCATGGATGTTTTCTTACCAACACTCCCTCCTGCACATGTCCTCAGCAGCCTCTGAGCCCTCTGTCTGGCATCTACTTGCAGTTTGTTGCTTTCCAAAAGCTGAGGGTAAAGACACGCTGCAAGAACCTGTGAGGAATATTAAAACACGACAATATTTGGTCAAACCGAAATTAAAATCTCTGAATAATCTGTTGATGATCTCATATTACCTGTCTGACAAATGAAACAGGCTTTACACCTGAACTGTGTGGGTCACCCCAGGAAACATCTACCAACTCCTTGAAGGGCTTTCTCACTCCCTTTGAACAGGAAGGACATTTCAACACTCATTTTAGCACTTGTATTCACAAATATGTCACAATAACTGTTTGTCTTTACCTGTCTGAGCTCTTCTTTGATCTGGTTTGTTCGCAAGACCAGTACCGTATAGTCTAACTGCTTCATGTTCTTCGCATTGGAGCTGATCCCCTGCCAAACAGACATCTCTGTGACTGCGACACCTCTAGTCAGATGATATGAGTCTAATGGTTTCTCCTCAGCTTGGTAAAATGGATGTACATTTTGTAGTTAAAGATATACTTAAAAGAAATTCGATAATACATGCCATATTAACAGACTCAGCAGATGTAATGATTTATTGGAGGCAGACAGACATATTTTCATGTATTCTTTTACTGGGGACACTTCAAGGATCATATAATGAATAACAATATACCTCTCTGTTATATATTAAAGCAGAACTAAGTAAGTTTTTTCACCTCAATAAATGTTTTCTAGAGTCCCTGTGGGGGTAAACAAGGACTTGGCGGGATGATTCGTGGGTCCCTCCCCTCCCTCCGGGGTCTGTGTCCTGAAAGCAGCACTTGCAACTTTCAGTGGATCGGACCCGACTAATCTCGCGAGAACAAACCTGCTTTACGGCACTCACACTCACGTACATAAATACAAGCATGAAGCCCTTGCCGTTGTTAGCAACGCCACCCTTAGGAGCGCAAAGATGACAATAATACTCACCTGTCGAGACATTTTCTTGGTTTTGTTTTTCTTTCTTCTTGCAAAAGCCTTCTCTGCGCGTTGTTGTTGGGGGGGCGGCGGCGGGGT